>CABFWB010003199.1:27597-38986 GCA_902151455.1 Timema bartmani | reverse complement strand
CGTTCAGGTTATAAGCATAGGTTATATTATTTCAATTTAATTTATAATAATAACTCTAATGGGGTAGGGATGAGGAAGGAAGCATTTGAGAGTGAATCTACCCGCATTTATATGGATGAAGAGTGGGAAACAATTTAGGGAAGAACCCTTAATATACTCGACTGGGATTCGAACCCCAGTCTACCCGTCATCAGTAATCCAGTTTAATATGAGAGTGACATCTAAGACTAGGCATGGATAACCTGTAGGTTATACTAAATTTTGCAAAATTAATTAATATAATTTAATGTATTTTTTAGGAACCCATAAAGGAGGGAACGGTTTTTGTATTATACTTATTTTCCTTTTCATTCAACGAGGACAAATTTCAATTTTGTATGTATTTATTATAATCTATTCATAGAAGAACACTTTTAAAAAAATAGCCTACAATAATCAGAAAATATTAGACAGAAATAATTTTTACGCTTTATCTTGAGTTTGTTCTCCATGGATCTTGGTTCATTTTTTGTAGATCTACATTATGCAAGCATGCTTAAAAATATATGTAATAAGGATTATAAAATATAATAGAAAATCACTCGGGAATGGAGCTGTACAGTTAATAAAACACTCCCTTTTATGATACTGTAGGAATACAATTTGAGTTTGTGAATGTATGATTTATAAACGATGAAGAGACATAATTGAGAGAATATGCAAAAACGGCACACCAAACACCCCCAAAAGCCGCAGGTTCCCCATCCATGCTTTTGACCATTCGGCCATTGAAATTGGTGATAAAATATTGCTTCAGTTGATACGCTCAGTTTAATTTTCTAGACAATTATTGAATATTTGTCGTGCAGAATTTCAACAGAACTATTTCTCTCTTCATTTAAAAAGATTATTTTCAAATGTTACAAACTCATAGCTGTTGCGATATAAATGTGTAGAAAATTAAGCTAAAGTATATTGTGAAGCTGTATGTTATTGATTTTGACCAAAAAATTGCTGTGCTACAAAAATTAAAAAAGAATAGTGACCTTAACGCAGGTTTTTTTCACTCTACCTTTTTGCTCGAAACAATTACATTTTAATTAATGATTAGTCTCATTTTGAAACATTGTTTTTAACCCTGCAAACAAAAGAGATATTTGTTGGGGGTGGTGTGGTTGGAATAAAAACATTGAACTCCTATAAAAGTACGAATCACCCTTCTCCCCTTCTCTCCCCACCCACAACTACAACCTCCCCTCCATCGCTTCATCGTAGTTCAGTTGATTCTCTATCGCTTTCTATCATTCTGTCTCGCCTTACCCTTCAAGGTTGGGCCACTTCACTGTTTCATTCATGGTTTTGCTACAGCTTGCTACTGAAAGAGCAAAGAGAGAAGGGTGTGGGGTAGTAAAGAAGAGAAAAGAGTAGTGTGCGTGCCGCGAGAACAGGGCGTAGTAAACAATAACGTACGCACTAGGTCAGAAAGGGAGGGCGCGAGGCAAGGGGTGAAGAAGATATATCTGCACGTGACACGTTATTTGAAAATCATTGCAAGCAAGTGTCTAATTTAGAATTTATTTTGTTGGTGTGTGTGCTTTGAGTTGATTTAGGTGGGATGGAAGGACGAGTAATTTTACACTTTTAATTGCAAAAACATTGCTGTAATATATATATATATTGCTTCAATAGATATATTTTATAGTTTAATTTTCTACAAACTATTTATTTGTCATGGGTATCGTAAAGTTTGGGCGGTGGTGTATTGGGCCCAATTAATGTGAAAGCTTGGTGGACTGGGCACCGTCCGTCGGCCCGACTAGAAGGAATGGCAAAAAGTTGTATATTGGGTACCGTCGATTAGACCAGAAGGAATTGCACACAGTTGTATTGGACACCGTCTATTCGACAAGAAGGAAATGTAAACAATTGTACTAAGAACCTACGATTCGATAAAAAGGAAATGTAAGCAGGTGGACACCGTCGATTTAGCTAAAAGGAATTGTAAGCAGTTGTATTTGGTACCGTAGACTAAACTAGAGTTAAAGTGCTGACAAAAAAACTTTAAATAAAAACAATTGAATATTTGTGATTTGAATGGATTTGTATTGCTTGTACGCTTTAATGCCAGAGTTCTAATTATTAACGAACTATACTCTTTTAATTATTCCTCTTGCTTGCTGTCAAAGACTGTAAAACTAATAGGTCTAATAAAATAAAACAATAGCTTTAACGATTGTTTGTTGTCTATGGGTGTGAAATGTGATCCCTTAGTTTACATGACGAAAAGAAATTTAGGCTGTTCGAAAACAAGGGGCTTAGGAAGATGTTTGGTCTAAAAAAAGGTGTGAAGATACTGGGAGTGGAGGAGACTACATAATGATGAGGTACATACCCTGTACTCCTCACAACACATTGTTCGGATAGTAAAATCTAACAGATTTCAGTAGGCAGGACATGCAGCATGAATGGAAGTGTTCAGGGAATTAACTGACAAACCCAATGGGAAGACACCATTGGGAAGACTTAGACGCAGATTGTTGGATAACATTAGAATGCACCTGAAAGAGATAGGTTGTAATGAGGTAAACTGGATAGAGCTAGCTCAAGATAGGGATAGGTGGCATACTTTCGTAAGTGTGGCAACGAGCTTTCACGTTCCTAATGCCATACTTAGAGTAAGTTAGTAAGATGATAGTACATATACTGCAACCAGGCTGAAAGATACCAGTAATTTATCACTCAGGGCCAATCCCATTCCAACCCTTTTATTATTGATGGGCAAAGGCCTTACAGATTGAACTAAGGTGTGATAAATTGATCTTTATTCACCAGGAAAAACGTAAATACGAGTCGAGCTCACTACAAACTTCCTTTAAAGAAGATCAAAAAGAATGGTTTGAATATTAATGATAAAAAATTTAGCCCCCCAATGCACTTAACTGAATTCCTAGTCACGGCTTTCAGCGCCAGTCATAAAACCTATCTGGCGTAGCTGTTATTCATTAATTATAGCATTGTGTCTTACTACACGTTTGGGTTGTACGCATATGTGTGCCGTATTTGAGTGGAGGGAGAATGAAAAACTATTTAGAGAAAACTACCCTCAGTACATTCGACTAAGATTCGACCTCCGATCTCCCTGTCATCAGCAGTCCAGTCTGTTACAAGATAGACGTCTTCAACCATGCGGCCACCAGAGTGGGTGTGTAGTTGTTTAAGTGTGTATAAGATTAACCAAAAGTCTAGGTTTCAAGTCTATGATTAGATCATAAGTTTAAAATACAAATACCTGTAATTGGTAAATTTTGAGAAAGCTGAATAAAACAAAGTTATCATAAAACTTTATTATCTAAATAAACTATTTCAAAATAATCTGTTGTCACATAAGCCTAAAGGTGAAAATGTGAACAGTGTGTGGAAAGGTTATCAAGGTCGTTTGAATACCGGCTAGACGTGCCCCTATGTTGTTGTTTTAATAAGTGTCAATTTTATTGTATAGAAATAAACGAAGTGTAAAGACAAATAAAAATAGTTTTTTTTATTAGAATGTCTACTATTGATAATACTTTATAGGCAAGGTGTATAATAAAATCTTGTCAATAAGATTTAAGCGCATTTCGTCACGCCACACACCCCTTTATCACAGCGCTTAAATTACCATCAGCAGCTTGCGACGGAAATAGGAATTGTAAATTTTTGTTCACTAGTAGGCCTACACTCTAGTGTCACAGCTGACTATCATCATCTTATGCTATGTTATAAAGAATAAGAATATTTACTGCAATACGGCTTCGAACAGAAGATAGTAAGCATTCCGTCTCAAACCATCCCAGTTGAAAGTGAATCTGAGTAGAACCCAGGAATCTTGAGTCAGAGTCAAGCGCAGTATCGTTGTCCCATTAACACAAAATAACGTGTTATATTCGCACACACTCGTGTCTAAGTGGTTTGA
Source organism: Timema bartmani (assembly GCA_902151455.1). Lineage (NCBI taxonomy): Eukaryota > Metazoa > Arthropoda > Insecta > Phasmatodea > Timematidae > Timema > Timema bartmani. Next base: position 35,055 of record CABFWB010003199.1, on the reverse strand, counting down.
GTTCTCGACCACAAGTTTAGAAGATCTTAGTTTGACCCTGGATGGTTTTTGGGGACAATATAATCATTATTTATACACGGGGTTGTCCTGTTATCCAATTATCTTCAGTGAAAGGGTTTGATGTGCCTCATTAAACGGACTGTCGCAGTTTAAGTTAGATTTAAGTTATATCATAAAATATGCTATGTTTCTTTGGAAAGTATCACGTAATACAGCGTTTCCCAACCTGGGAGCCTAAAGTATTTACAATAATGTCTTAATTATTTAAAACCAGCCTTCATACAAAATATTATCATGACGACTTCTGGCTACAGGTTTGTTTAAAGTAGGCCTACTTCCAACTGGATTTATTGATAAATAAAGTGGTGTGAAATTCCAGGTCAATACATTAAAATCTGTTTCTGAGTTATCTTTTTTACTGCGTTTCCTTACGCGTTTGGGTTGTATTAAATTACTTTAATATGATAGGAATGAGGAACGTAGCGTTAAAAAGAAATGTAACCTAATTTGCGTGGAGGCGGCAGGAAAAAAATTATGAAAAAAATCTCAATATATCCAGGCGGGATTCAGATTCTGGCCTGCGCGTCAATAGAAAACCAGATGAGACTGACGTCTTTTTAAGTTATCCTAATATAATTATACTACAACATGCATATTTGGGTACGTAGACCAAAGCTTCACGCTCATTTGGTCTGGTTTGCTGGTTACGGGGAGGTCTGGAATAGAATTACGGCCGGGTGTACTGAGTATGCTTTTAGTATATGGTTTCTCACTCTGCCTCCTCGCAAATACGGGTACATTTCCTCAAATTCTACCTTCTACATCCTTACCTCATTAATTTAATTTCATACGGATAGCTCGATCGGGTAGTAAGACGTATAAATTTATTTTTACAAACACCACAAACAAACCCCGAAGAGTTAATTTTCCTCTAAATTAAAGGAAACCATGGTAGGGCCGTAGGTGACAGTAACAAAAGTTACAAAAAACTATTTTAACATACGTCAAGTCACGTGATCTTGAGCTGTAGTTTTTGATTGTTTGTACCAATAAAAAATAACACTAATGATAAAAATGTTATTAATAATGAAGGCAAAAAAATAAGTTTATATCTTCTGAAAATATTTTTTTTTTCAAGATTCTTTCAATTGTTTGAATAATATTAATAACTGTTAGTGCTTACCAAAAGCATAACCTGGAGTCTTCTCAGCTCCGTACACGTGTTGTTCAAGGTTATCTAATAAGAACAATGAATGGTACGACCTCTTTTATATATATATATATACCCTGAGGCTAGCTAACCATTTTCCCCCCTTCATAGAACCACCTGCTCTATAAGACCTCTCTTTACCACTATGGAGAACACACGTGACGTCAACGCGCAGGCTAATGGGAGTTCTAACAATTTGGTATTCTGTGAAGGCCTTGGTTAGTGGGCTAGTTCCATAGATAAATAACAAATTAACAAGCACACTAAAAATATCGCCCCATTAAAAATATTACTTTATATTGCGAGTTTAACGTGCAATTTCTAAACAAAAAGATGTTCAACACATACTCTTCAGATTAACTTAGCCTAGGATAGTACGCCTAATATTACAAGCCAAGCCTTAGCTGATGGGATAAACATTATTCAGCAGTTATAGAAGTTACTAGGACTAATTTATTACATTCATATGTCAAGTAATGTGATCTACACCCGTCACTTTTGATAAATAGTGTCAATACCTACAAAATAGTACTAATAATATAGTAAAATGTAATTAATGTTGACAGTAATAACATTTATAAACCTTTTTTCTTACAAAAATATATTTACTGGTTCAATAGCATGGCTAAATCATGTACAAATGGTTAATATCGTCTCTAGCATCACCCGGAATCGAATCTAGATCTACTGGAAGTATGGCTAACAACTCCGACCACTTAGCCACAGAGATGAATACATAAATCAGTCCTTTTCCATGAGTTGTGGGCAAGCTCTTCAAAGAAACAAGTATATTTTCAAAAGTGGTATTGTAACTACTACTGTTTTTTTTATAAACAATTGAACTCAAGTAATATTACTAGCACCCGGTGTTAATTCTGAAAAAATTCTGCCTTTGCCTGTTCTGAAATCACGTGGCGATTTAACTTCAGCCTACTCTGGAATCGAACTAAAATAGGTAAATGGTCTAGCGATAAATGCGTTGTCCAAAGTTAAAATAGTTTGTAAGTTACTTTGGTGTTGTAACTGTATATTTAAGAATAACTAATTTTAAATACTGCAAATAAAATATCATTAAAATATAACCGTTATGAATTAAAATCACAATTTGGCAGCCACTTTTGTAGAGTTAGGGTTCGCGGTTCATGGTTCATACGTTTTGATAATGAGTAGGTTAATGTGACTTATTGTCAGGCTATGATTGAAATCACTTATGTTTTTAATTAACAATCTATTCAGCGTTAATGCTGTTCTGAACAGGGTGAATTTGCTTGCCTATATCAAACGCGCTGTTATTTCACTTCTTAAGGACCGACGCGGAATAATTACGGTCCCGAATCAGATTCGCCAATTAATAAAAAAGGTTTTCTTTTACCAAACGCAGGTCCTGACTGCTCAGTGACTATTAGACCTACACGAGTGTCCTAATCTCCACTTGCCAACAGGGTTGTTTACGAAGATTTTGCTTTTAGAATATTCTAGTAACGGAATGCATTAATTAGTCCCTCGTCTTTCCCCCCTTGTGTCTCGAGAAGACTTTGTTTTGGTGGGCGATAGAAAGAGAGAGAAGAATATTGCACCACGCAAATATTTACTGTGAATTGTAATGTAAATTAAATAAATTTAAAATGCTATTACGTTGGATTAGATCTGATTATCTCTAATAATAGATCACACACAACACACTCATATCATTACAACGCTTACGATTTAAGAAATACTCATTCGAATTTTGGATATATGTGTCAAAAATAACTAATATGGATTATTAAAGAATATAAATAGTGAATTATGTGACCCACTGCTGTATTACCCTCTCTCTCTCTCAGAATCGTTTGTTTGCAGGCACACGTCGTCCTTAACCTAGTAGAGCCAACATTGAGTGAGCGACACGTGCGATTTATTTATTTTGCCACGCCCATGTTTCTTGGCGACCTGTGAAAAAAATCNCTGTGAAAAAATCACCCCTCCCCCCCTCCCCTCTTCCACCATACACCATTTGTCCTCTTTCGTTGTCACTCGTCAGCCTAAATTTTGAGAACACTTCACATTTTGTCACAGTTTCCCCTTCCTCCCCAAAACCTGAACGAGTCACGTTTTAAAAATATATGATTTTCTACATTTTAATTGGCAGGTTTGGCGTGTCTGATCTTAAAAGGCCTGAGGCACACACACACACATATATATAGTTTAGACATTTAACAAGCTTGAGCTATCAACACCTTGGAGCTCCTGACTATAGTGTACCACGAAACACTCAAAATCAATTCTGAAAAATCTCCTCTTGATGCCTCCAGGTGGTTCAACTTTAAGGGGGAGAGTAAACAAATAAATGAGAAAAACATAATATATTATGCTATTTGAAACAATCGATTCTAAAATTATAATTTTCAACTAAATATTTGTGTGTACAATTTTTTTTTTCCCTTCTATTCTGAAGTTAAATCTTATTTGCTTTATCTGATCAGGTAATTTAAGGCCTTAGTTTAATAAAACATGTAAAACAGTTAAACATATTTTACTTTAATTTTGATTTGGTTATTATTTTGAATATTACTAATTTTTCCACGCTACTCCACCCCCTTTCTCCAAATAAATTACTTTATTTTTTAACATTTTTAAGATTTATTTATTTTGAATTGAATAATATTATTTTAAAATGTTAAAAATGTACAGTATATTTCATATCTTCACTATTATTTAAGGAAAAACAAAATAAACTAGCTTACAACCATTATTTTCAGGGAAATTAGTTTCCAATTTGCGCATACTTAGTTCCAACTTATCGAACATAATTATTATAAAGTACGATTCTTATTTAATACCAATGTTAAAGTGTAATTCTGGTATTTGACCCTACATAACAAAATTGTTGAGCTAAATTTATAGCACTAGAGAGTTGTTGATCAACCTTCTTATCCACCTCTTGCTCTAAATGAACCGCCTTCCACATTTTTTTTTCCTTGCAGTCGTCCAGAACATAGCAAATCTGTTTGATTTTAAGACTCATTATTCTTTTGGCTTGACAGGTAGACAAGTATTATTTTTATACTAGACTAAAACATTTACAATGCTGCCAGCATTGGTGTAAAATGAACGATCAAGCTGTTAATAAAACTAAAATGTATACGCACGACAATTCTAAGCAATGTTGGCACGCAGACAAAGGCGGCAGTACTGTCTTGTCTAGTTTATCGGTGACGGATGAAATCAGGGCTCAAATATCGGCTGGGCGTGATTCTTTCCCCTAAATGGTTTCTCACTCATCTCCTAACGCAAATGCAGGTACTTTTCTTCTAAATTTTTCTTTATTCCTTAGGATACATATGTGAACAAGATGGATGGATAGTAAAACGTGGAGCACAATACTAATTAGAGGTATCGAATAAGTATGATTTTCGAGACTCCATGACAAAATGAATGTGTATTTGTGCCATGTAAACATTAAATAGGTTATTTGTTATTTTAATAAGTGAGATTTTTTGTACTAGTTTATCTATTATCTTATATATTTTATATATTAATTAATTATTTCATTTTTGAAAGAAGGGCGGAAAAACAAGTCATGACTGTGAACATAAAATTACTATTGCAGCTGATAAACGAGACAAATATTGACGAAACTACTAAAATTTAAGTAAAGTTGTCGTAGCGTAATCATAGATGACGAATCAAATGAAGGTATGTGTGTTTCAAATGTCAAGATCTACAAACCATCTCACTAGCTCGAAAGACAAGGGCACACACACACACACACACACACACACACTCACGTTTGTCTCATCCGTTATTTTTGATATCGAATCGGGAAACATTTACGTTGAAACCCAAAATCACATTGGAATGTGGTTTGCTGCATTTTTCATTGTTCAACAGCCAAATTGGGATCAGTTTAGTAATTAAAAAATATATTTAAATTTTATTGAATTTTTAATGGTATTTTTTAGCACCACTTTTACTACCCGTTCTGTCATACACTTATGTACTAATTACGCTAGTGGTTTTAGGAATTAATAAGGTTATATTTAGAGGAAGTGTACCAAAATTTGTGGGGAGAGAGTAAAAAACCACCCTCAGTACACCCCACTGAGATTCGAACCTCGATCTCCCCGTCAGTTTAGTCTAGTGCGAGGGTAGCGCCTCAAACCATGCGGCCACCTATGCGGGTTTTAATGGTCTTAATTCCACGGATAGAACGTAACTTAGTTAAAGTCTGTTCAGCGTAGGAATTTTTTCTGAAAGGCCTTTTTCCCTACAAGAAATCTATTATATAGTAGGATATTGGTAGGAAAAAAGACCTTTTAGAGAGTAATTCATACCGTGAATGGAGTAGATGTAACACAGCTTTAACCAGGCGTCGCTTCGTGGTAAAGCTTTATAGAGTTTTCTTTATAAGACAGTGGCATTAAGATTATTTCACCATAATCTTAACAAATTCAAAAAGATTGAAAGATAATAATTACTCTAAAATGAAAAAAAAAACTACAATAGAACTCCAACTACCCGGATTAATGAGTGCCAGACGTGATCTGGATATGCATAATTATTTAATTAAGGCAATGTTTCGAAAAAGACCCCGCAAAGTTTACTCTAAAATAACTTTTTTTTATGGTTTTTGCAGTAATACAGCAAAGTGGAATCATATTATAGTACTGTAGTAAAAAATACAGTCAGTTTAAACTTATTGCTACTGTAAACAAGAATACAATAAATTATCAGGTCAAGGACCCCCAAGAGGCGCTTTGAGATCGGTGGACCCCCCGTTTTTTCTAATCATTATAATCTAATCTATTCTATGTATAGAAAATAGCACCCCTCTCTCCATATTAATAATTCATGTTAGAAAACCAACAAAATTGGGAATTTGGCACAGTAAAGCCGAGTCAAATGTGTTTTTGCATACTTTTATTTTTACACTAACTTTAGTTGTAATAATAATGAATACAATAGTAATAGTTAATATAAAAAAATAGTTAGGCCTACATGAAAATTTATTGAAAGGGAAAAAGTTCAAATTTATTCATTTGGGCCTAGTATTAGTGAAATAAGTGAAATACCTTCTTTTTTCTCATCACTTCTTGAAGATCGGGTTGAAGGCTGGACACTTTTTTGACTCTAAAATCCGAATGCATGTCAAGTCTATTATTTCTATAGTTGTTTTTCATGTAGCACAGTGTTGAAAAAGCTTGTTCACTCAGGTAAGTTGTATAAAAAGGCAGCAAATGTTTCAATGCTTTTTCAGCTATTTGATTTTGATAATCTTGATAAACTGATAACCAAAATTCACTTTTTATTTTATTAAATTTTGGTGGTTGTCGCGGACCCCCGGAGGTCCGTGGACCACCTTTTGTGAACCACTGCTGGAGAGTACAGTAATTTCCTTTTTTAATTTATTTTTTGATAACAATCCGGATATTTGGCGATCCGGATAACTGGAGTTGGGATAAATGGAGTTCTACTGTATTTCACTGGTTTCAATTACGCTATTGTCAAATGAAAAATGCAGATATTCACATTTTTACACAATTTATAGTTCAAGCGTAATCCCGTATCCGGGTGAAAGTGAGGAGGGCGCGAGCTAAGAGCGGTTTTTTTTTACAGTTTTTATATAAAAACTTTTGTTGATCAAAATAAATCAAATAATTAGCCAATAGAAAGATTAATTTAAATTTTCTTCACATGGTGACCTCTTTGAATCTCTATCAAGGGTGTTCTGTAAATTAATAATATATTTTTCTCTTCATTTAAAAAGTTTCTCATCTAACGCAGCTATACTCATGACAGATATTCATCAACTGTTGATGTCACCAAGTGTAGAAAATTAAACTCTACGTTTCTATTGAAGAAATATTATATTTATTTTGGCAATAAAAAAAGCTATAAAAACTGCCTCAACTCGAGTTTTTTTACATGGTATGGCATCTCATTCCACAGATAGCATCTAACATAGATAAGTAACTCAAACCAGCAAGCGTCACATCGTAGCATGGTTTTCAGTAGTCTTGACTAGAAGATAGTGAAACTAAGGTGAGTAAAATCAATCTTTCATCTAAAAAATAAATGAAAAACTACTTCAGTAATCTTTATTTCGCTGTTCTCAAGTGAAAAATGCAGAAAAAAACAAACTCGATACGATTCCGGGTTCAGCTATATATCTAAATTCCCGGTTAATCGACAGTGAGTTCTCCTTAGTGCATGCAGTGCATAAGATGGGTATGCTTGAAACTGGAGGAGGCGGGAAAATGGGGGGG
>CABFWB010003199.1:0-12435 GCA_902151455.1 Timema bartmani | reverse complement strand
TGAGTGACATCACTACACAGTCCAGCCGTTATATACAACACAAAGTCTGTCACGTGTTCACATACGGCGGGAAACACAGATGGGACAGGGGAAGGGGCGTGCACATGCTTCGAGAACAGTCTCGTTTAGCCTCGTAATAATTCAAATTCACGCGCCGGTGGATAGTTCTTATTTCACCAGAACACAGTCGTTGGCGCATATGGGACCGCGCAATCTCGATGTTCATTTGTTCGAGTCTAGCTCGGAGTTGTACTTCGAGCCACGGACGTTTAGTAGTATACATGATGTTGAACAGTGCGCGCGTTTTCGGAGCCGTGAAGCAGGCCAGTCAAAAGGGGACCAGGCTAGGTGAGTCCAAACTGTCTTCTTTACATTCATGTCTGTGACAACGTCACAAACCTGTGTTTAAGAAAAATAATAGCAAACGCATTCCTATAATCCTCAATCATGCTGTGTTTGTTTGTATGGAAACCCAGCTTACACAGACGGTAATGTTCACAAATTACCAGACTATGGTTCACAATCAGTCTTGTACTCCTGCTAAGACTCAACTTAAAACGATGTTAGTGTTAGGTATCAAACAACCTTGAAATAGCATTTTGCATTCGTGAAGGTGGCAAATAGTTAGGTTAGAGTGTACAACGTTTATCCGATAAAGGCGATTATATTGTGTGTTTGACATTACGTTATCTTAGCTAGCAACATACTGTAGAGTCAATGTGTCACTGTGTGACAAATTCAATTCTCATGGGGTGACAGAAATAATAGATAGTAGTTTGAAATAGCTTTAGTTCCCAAAATTTTAATTTAATGGCTGTAATGATAATGGTATTTAGTAAGCCTGTTTTAATCAAAGAATTTCAATTTCGAATCAAATTAAAATATTTGGTTACTTACTTGAATCGGATATGAATCTATTATTTTAAAACGAAAGTGATTCGAATAGAATCTGATTCGAAGGTTATTTCAACTAAATGTGATCAAATCCAAATTGCATACTAAGGCTAAATTATATATTATAATTATATACGTATAGAAATACATTTAATTGAGTCAATTAAAAAAGCTCACGAAGCCATGTTTAAATAGTGAACATATTATAAATAGGGCTATTACAAAATTTGTAGGCGTCTTTGGTCGAACCAAAAAAGTGTATCCATAATAACTTCCTTAGAAAGTTAGATCATTCAAAAGATTGAATTTAAGACTAGAATTGGGAATTAAATCGCACCAAATCCGAATCTATTTGGATTTTAAATTTATAATCTAATTTAAACCGTGCGCGTTTCAGAATTTAAAATTGATTACGAATCCTAACAAGATTCAGATTCGGATCTGTCTTGCTGCTTCGGACATGCATAGTAAATAGTATATATATGCGTACACACATATATATATGTTTGTACACATACACACACACACACACACACACACCATCTATCCTTTCGTCCATCAGTCAATCAATCCATCCTTCGATACATCCATCTCTTTTTATACACAGTATGTACCCAATTTATCTTTATGGCTAATTTTAGTAGATTTACAGAAGTCTACCTGAATCAATAACATTCACAATTCTAAAGTCATTGTATCCACGACGTATGAAGCGTAACAGGTGCATCAGAAGAGACAAAGTCGCTTATTGATAAGTAACCTGATGATGAGCCGTAGAAGGATTGGAGGTCCCAGCATCCTGACCTGGTGCATCCGGATGTGTTGTGCCAAACCGGTCTGTGATCTGGCCAAAGCGTTCCAAATAATTGAATGATTGAACATCTATTGTAAGAGGAAAAATGCGTGTAGGCTTATGCATAATATAGCTATTGTAGCATTAATAAGAACTTTGGCAATAACCGCATAGTATACTTTGATAATTTCTGAATGAAAATGTTCTCAAACGTTGAATTAGAAGATGTGGCCAAATGCGTAGTCTTTAAGAACAAATAATCTAAACCTGATAATTTCCTGTATCAATATCATGTGCCCGCAATAATTATTTTCGTAAATTTGAAAAATGATACCTGTACTCGAGAATCGAGAATCGAACCTAAGACCCTTGGCCTTGCGTGCCAATACTCTACCAGTGAGCTATCCAGGAATTGTCCCATGCTCAGGGTCATTCTTCACTCATAGTTTAAGGCATAGCTTGTGATGGACGTGTGTAAATCATCGGCTAACAATGAGCTATCATTGATACCATATCAACCGGTGACTCTGAGGCGGGGGTGGTCGGCTTTATGCTGATGTCTTCTAAGCAGCGCTAGTCTAGCACAATTATAAATTGTACGAGCGTTAGCTTACCTCCAAATAATGTTGCTTCCATATTGTTAAGTTAAATTAAATTGTGCTAAGCATGATTATTTTTTTATAAAATACATCAATTGGTTTATTCGGAAATAAATTTGTTACACTTGTTGGTAACATTATTTCATCAATATAAAAACACTATTCCTGTGTGTGTTTCCAGGAATGGAAGCGGTGTTTCCGGCAAGTGTGTGTTTCTAGGAACAGAAGCAGTTTTCCAACAAGTGTGTGTTTCCAGGAAAGGAAGCGGGTTTCCAACAAGTGTGGGTTTCCAGGAATGGAAGCACGGTTATGAACAGTGTGTGTTTCCAAGAACGGAAGCAGGGCTCAAAAAACTGTATTTCCAGGAATGGAAGCAAGGTTCAAACTTGTATGTGTTTTTCCAGGAATGGAAATAGAGCTCAGACCAGTGTGTATGTTCACATGACTAGAAAAAGCGATAGAGGAGTATAATTAATAATGTCATACCAGATTTTTTAATACACTCTAATAATTAAATGCTTGTGTAGGTCATTACTTGCTTGAGCAACCAAACAAACACGGTTCTAGCCCACTCATTTACCTTTTAACTAACTGGAAGTAAACCAAGTAACTAGTTATTCTCCCCCACCCCTTCTTAGTAGTAACGTGATCCAGGAGCATTAGACCAGTATGCAAACACCCTGGTCAGACAAAACGATATCCCACACAACTTATATGCTCTAGTACTGGTAAATACCGGTTTCTTAATCAACCTGAACTGGTATACACTTGCACTTTCATTTCTACACGGCCTTGAAGTAGTGCGGAAATGTTAAACGGTATATTATGTAAATAGTGGTTTAACTGGTAGTATTGAACATAATTTTGATTTCTTTTTAAAAACAGGGCTACAGTTACCAAACAGTTTTATTATACCTGTTCTGCTCCTTTAAAATTCCAGTAGAGCTTTTTTAGATGATTACCACATTTGAGCTTGGAATAGTGTTTAAAATAGAATAGTTAGTACTTTGTGACACATTTACGAACATATTACATACTAACTAATTTGATCTTCTCCACTTTTGAAATATGGTAAACCATATTTTCAAATGATCGAACGCGGCCTTTCCCAAACTTTGAGTTGCGGATCGCTCATTTAGTCTATTTTTTCCTGTGACCCACAACATTTGTATATTTGTTTACATAAACTATGAACTATTCAAAAATATTTTTGTATGGATTTATCTGATAAAATTAATAATCCTATATTTAGTTTATTTATTTCTACATAGAAATGTAGGTATCCCTATTAATACAGACTGGTTTATTTAGTATATTGTTGAGTTTGAGCCCGTTTCAGACCCACTGCTTCACAGATAAATTTATGGAAGCACTGAACAGAGAGCCCAGGATTTCTGTATTTATGGCCAGGAACTTTGATCACTATACTAAAAGCAAAAAATAAATAATTTCTAAAGTTGAGAAGTTTGATCTTGTTTTTTATGCACACAAAAACTTCAGGCTTCGCAGGAGAGAGGTCAATATTATCTATCACCAGATCTGTTTCAATATCCAATATATTAGTGTATTTATTTGATAGGAATATCAATGTTCAAAAACCTGCCTCCCTCTTATATGTTGGGAGAAAAGGAAACGGTAACTCACTACTTTTCACGATGAAAACTCAGCCAAAAACTAATTAAATAAACTTTATCAAAGTTTTTCTTCATTTCAGTATCACACAACCGTTCAATAATAGAATAGATACCAGATTCATTGATTGGTAGTAATTCATCATCAGAGACTGTGTTCACTGGAAAGGGGTTTCTGATTCATAATTTACCTATGTAAATTGAAGGAAAATATTCCATTAAGTTTGATTTCAGGTGTCGCGACATTTCCGGTTAACGATGATTCCGATCAACGACAGTTCCGGTCAAGAGGTACAAATAAGCAAAATCATAAACCTGTAAGCAAGGGCGTGGCAATTGTGGTCTGAATTTTTGAGACGAATGAATTGTATACTTTTCATTTGTGGTGCTTGTTTAAATGTCTGAATGGATACAATTCAGCTCCCCCGAATTTTTTCAGGAGGAGTGGGGCTAATGTTTTTGAGTCCCTTCACACTTTCTCCAGGTTTAGGAATGGTAATGTAATAGGGCCTTTAATAAACGGCCAAATTAGTTTGGCGTGCTTAAAATATTATTTTCCCCTTGTCAATATTATATTAAAACCTAGTTTTTTATTTTTTATTTCGTTTTATTTACAAATTCAGAAGTTTTTTCTTTGTCATTAACTATAATAATACGAGATTTATTTCTCTTTAAAGTGCTTCATCAATCTCAGTTTGTCAATTCAGTTTCTGTATGTACGCCTTGGCCTTCAAGAATGTTTTCATATCTCTCGTTTCCTCGCACTACTTGAGAGTTCTGTCAATCCTTTCATTTAGCTTCACATTTCCTCATCTTCTTGACCTCCAGGTTCATCTCCATCTGTAGATACCTTTTATTACAATTTTTGTCATCGCACTTAAGGGCTAGTAAGACATTTTTCAAGTTTGGTTTAGGCCTCCAAAGACAGCTGGTTATTTTATGGCCTTTAACCGCGTTGTTTGTCCTGTGGCGTCTTTGGTAGCAGCTCCAGAATTTGACAGGTATTTGCGGATATTCTAGCCATTGCTCTACGAAATATTCAAAGAATGATTGCAGATTTTAGTTTTGAGGAGCCTCGCTATGAATCAGTGACCATTCTTCAACAACATCTTCAGGTTTGAGGAACGATAGCGTTGTACACATTCTAACATTAAGCCTTATTTCAGCATCTTTCGTGTAGTCTTTAGTCATACATAAACATTTCTTCAGGTTAAAGTAGCAGCCGTTGATTTCAACAGAAGGAAACACCTGTTTCAGAGCTGATAATGCCGCTGATTCAAAGTCCATATTAACTTTATGGGGGTCCCATTCGTGAATAGAGTTAAGTATCCAGCGAAACAAGCGCAGGTATGTATCCTTCTTTTTGTCTGGCAGTAGTGCAAATAGAACAGGTACCACATTAATGTCGGCGTCGTTGCTTCCTAAGTCTGCGTGGACCGAGTATATCCAGCCAAACTTTTTGCTACAGCTACGAAGAGTACCATCCATAAAGAAATGCTTTACAAATTTTAGACCTTTTCTTCCCTTGCTTCCAGCAAAAACTATGATCCTTTCTTCCGTTCTTTCATCCAATAAAATAAAATTGCTTCCATCACCCATTTTCAGAATTTCCTCATCTAAAGCTACTTCTTCACATTTCTTGGGTTCCCTTTGCGTTCCTTGTAGCCTACCTGCCTTCTGTGCCGGTATAAAGCACAGTTTAGCGACGCACAATGCGGCAATTCAGTGACTAATTCGTAGTCTCTAATTCGTAGTCTCTGTTAGCTAAGTTACACAATTCTTCTTGGTACACACTTCTTATCGCAACATTTTATTCTCTCGCTCTTTTCTTTGCTTTGAAGAAAGCTTTTTTGACGACAGCTTTTTTGACATCAAGTTGGGGTACAGTCGTGGTCTATAGCTCTAATTACTTCATTTTCCTTGCAAACTAATCTTCCTTTACAGTTTTGAGGCCTTTCAAGACAAACCCATGTTACAACTCCTTTATTCACTCTGTACTTACGATAGGCGTATCTCTTGTAATGAAGGGAAAGTTTTCCCTTCTCAGTTTCTATAATCTCCATCTTACTCATGAAAATAAGTGTTATGACTGAATGTAGTCAAAGTGCTCTTAAATCACAGCGCTTCGACCGGTCAGAACATAGCACTGACAACCACTGTCAAGGTCGGGTGGCGTGACATGTTTGGAAATCAGGTGAGGTATCCCGCGCTCTCTCTCTCTCTCTCTCTCTCTAATACGTGTTCAGTGCAACGGCTCTCATGAGAAAGGCCGAGAAACAAAGAACTAAGTCCCAATCGACTAGTTCAGTCTGCAAAGGTGTGAGTGAGGAACGGGTGGACTAGGTGCGACCAAGATTCTTCCAGGTCGTCCGGATCGTCTATTGTCATTATAATATATTGTAAATCTTCCAGGACACTATATTATTATTATTAGCACCGCGTCTTACTAACCGTTCGGGTTGTACGCACTTAAGCTAATGTGTAATGATAGGTTGATGGTGAGATGAAATGGAGGACCTACAGTTTAACGTAGGATCCGAACCACGGTGGAGGCCTAGCACTCCACACATTCAAAAGTTGTGATTAATAAAAGTCTTGTCAGAGTGGAAGGAAGGGTTTGTCAGCCAGTTAAATTTTATTTGGGCAGTTTATTAGCCACATCAAAATATGAAATTAGCAGATAATACAGGGATTAAATAGATATAAATATTTTGGACAGATCTATGTGAGGTAATTCCATTAATACACAATGACAAGTAGAATTAGGTTGTCATTCTTTAGCGGAGCTAACCATGAATCTGAGCAAATATAGACTGCTGTGACAAACACACCAACCTTTGTGATTAGTGTCAAGCTATATGAATAACAGGATAAGCAATATCAATACAATATCATTTACAAATGTATCAGAACCTGCACATTAGTATTTAAATGTAGGTATATGGCTTAAGTGGTGGACTGGATATTTGAATATAAGTGATCCGCAAGGTAACAAGCCCACAAACAGCTAATTGGCTAGCTCATACTATCAATTAGGCCGTAAGGACCTGAGACAGTAATACAGTTATAGTAAGAAAAATAGTCCAATATGGACTACACAGGAAATATAATCCTCCGTTTAAGCTTGCTCCCAACTGGGACCTTAAGCATACCCAAAGTATGTACTGCCAAAGCGACTACTACAAGGCCTGGACAATCAATATCACCAACATATACCAACGAACCAACCAACCAACCACACGCGAACATTACTTGGTGAAGCATTTATATAGTAAGCTAAACTATAAAATACCGCCAGATGGCACATAAGGCCATTTTTTATACCTAATCATAAAATAAATTACGGTAACATCGTGAAACCACACTCATTTAGAGGCCAAAAATTAATTATGACAATTTATTAATTAACTGGAGCCCTAAAACTAGAATATCACTACTAGAGCTATAAATAAATTTGAGCCTACTAGCTCCTTCCACTAACTTAACATCTACTTAACATTTTCGTGGTCCGGTACCGGGTCGCGACCCACCATTTGTGAGCCACTGGTATAACCTTTACCACACTGAATTCCTGGTGATGAGATCTGGTTTCAAATCCCGGTTGGATGTACTGATGGTGATTTTACTTAAATTATTTCCCATACTCCCTCCACTTAAAATGAGGGTACATTTTAGCTACAATTCTACCTTCGTCATGCTTAATCCTCTAGTGTAATTAATACACGCGTTCAATTTGAACAAGTACTAAAATGCGGGTGAAAGACAAATGCTAACACACAATCGTACAAACTTTCTCATTGAGTGTTTTACAAGTTGGAACAAGCTATACAAGTTTTCAGTAAACAAACCCTAAGTAAGTTTCACATCAAAAATAACAGATAATCTTGTTAATTAACGTGTAAAGTGAGCAAGTTGAAAGACGCGGTGTTAAAAAGAATTCTTTATTACAATAAAAACTCTCCATGAATATAAATTTTAAATAAAATTGTTCTGATGAGTTTAAAAAGTAATAAAAATCAATTATATGTACCAAAGCTCCAAATACATTTCAAATAATGATTTTTGTTTATTTTTGGCACAAAGAACAGTTGAACGTCAGTAAAACTAATAATTTCTCCTTTCTTGTGACCCCTAGGACACAGAAAGTATTATGATAGTCAACAAAATTTGATTCAAGTTTTTGATGTATTACGGTGTTTAATGACCCTGTTACCCCAAAAACGTGTTTTTAGCAAGGACATCTGTCTCTGCGTCAGTTAATAGGTCTAGAGCCGAAACCAGCTTGTCAATCGGGCTTAAAATTGGTAACTAGGATTTTCATTAGGTTCCCCAGAGTTTTTTTCTATCTAATCCTAAAATTGAGGGTATTTACTTCTTGGTGGGATAGAGGATTGCAATTTTGTATATGAAACTAAAAAATACTAAAAATGAGTGAACATCAAGAGCAAAGATGATCACAAATGGAGTGAATAAGTGCAGCGCTTACATAACTAATATTTGAGAACAAAACTAGCACCTAACTATTTCCAAAGAACAATTAAAATAAACAGGCTCTGTTGACATAGTGTGATGAACCGTGACGCTCCTCTTTTTTTAATATGTTTCTGTAACAGTGTATATTATTTTCACTCGTTGGCAAACTGTAATTATCTTCTTTTTTGGCGTGTTTTTGTAGCTATGTCTATTGTTTTGTTTCATTTAGCTTACGAGTTAGTAAATGTCTCAATATTTAGGCAAAGTAGTGGGAAATACTGTGTAATCCACCGTACTATTTATTTTTAAATCAGTAAAGCTCTTTAAATATTCGCCGTGTCACAGAATTATAGATGTTGAGAAAACTAACAATTTTTACTTGACAAGCATAGGCCTATACCCTATCGGGTGGCAATGGAGAGCTAGGAAATGTTACCCTGTGTTCATTCGTGAAAACCATATGTTGGTGACCTGGCGGTCTAGGGGTAAGGTGTCAGACTTCTGTGCTGGGGGGTCCGGGGCTCAATCCTCGGTCCCGGCACAGATTTTATCTGATTGCCAAACCCTTCCTTCACCTCTGACAAGACGTGTATTAATGAATGCCAGGCCTCCACCGTGGTTCGGATTCCACGTTAAACTGTAGGTCCTGCATTTCATCTCACAATCACCCTACCATTTACACATTAGCGTAAGTGCGTATAACCCGAACGGGTAGTAAGACGCGGTGATAATAATAATAATATGTTTTTAATATTTCATTAATTTTCTGCTCTTTGGTGGAGTTTTTACACAACGTAGAATATTATTTGGTTTCACAAATCTTAGAGATTTTAGTAAATATGTCTATTTTAAGATGAAAGATAAAGTACTTGGGGCGGACCGTACTATTTATTTAAGTTCGCAAAAGTCACATTGCTCACTATCTTGAGTCCGCATTTTGAACATCACTGTCTCAAGTCAGTAATCCCACACTGGTGGTCAAATGATCTATGGCATCAAGCTTGCAATGAACCGAATTTATGGTGACGTAGAGGTCCAGATTTGAAACTCCGCCTGATGTATGGAGGTTGGTTTTTAACATTTAAGTTATTATTGTGATTTTTATACTCTCTCTCATACTTATTTTGTTGTTCCATTATTATCTCTACCTCTTAAATTATGTTTTTTATGACCCTTATGTCAACGTTATTGAACAAATAAGACATCTTGGTGAATATTGCTCATACTATTATCAGAGTCTATATTACCCTAATCGCCGTTTCTGTGGGTACTATCCTCTCACTATCCTCATCGTTGTCTCAGTTGGTACTTTCCTCATTGCTGTCTCAGTGGGTACTATCCTCATCGCTGTTTTGGTGGGTACTGTCCTCGTCGCCGTCTCGGTGGGTACTATCTTCATAGCTTTCTCTCTGCCCTCATCTCTGGCTCTGTCCTTATTACTCTCATCAATTTCTCTGTCCCTTTATTCCATTTTGTTATCTTGGTATAATTTTTCCTCATCGCTGTCTGTTGTATTGTCGGTATTCTTGTTGCCAAGCAACCATGAAGGACAAGACTCAAGAGAGCCGTATCGAGGAGGTTGGTCTTATAATTCCGGTTCGTTGTACTGAAGGTGATCTTTCTAATTTTTATTTTTTCCGATTTAGATCTACACAAATTCTGGTACATTTTCTCTTTATAACCCACCATCTCCATCCCTTTTCCATGAGTGTAACTATGTGGATGGTCTAAGTGGTGAAAATGCCAAAGGTACTTATATTTTATTACAGGTGAGTTCGTACCGCAAGAGTCTATGAATGGTTTTGTTTTTTAATAAAACATCCTAAGTTTTCACCCTGGGTTTCTATTTTTCATATTGTTGGTCTTTCAAGGACTAAAAGAACAGTTACCACAGAAAGGACATTCTCCCATACTTCTTTAATTTATTATAATTATTTCGTCCATTACAAGAGTTATTGATGTATTAGTCAAGCTGGAAATAGCTATCATCACGTTCGTTGAAACTAAATACCAGAACAAACGGTGTGTACTGTTTAAAGAGACCACCTGCCGCACCGTGCACTGAGACTAATTGCAAACGTCAACAAATCTCGCGCTATTTAAAAAGTATTTTTTTATTAAAAAATATATTGTTGTTGACAAAATGGAACTGCTCCTATGGGATTGAAAATCTCATAAAAAGATGAAATAGCTTATTTACAACGCCATTTCATTCAAAATATCGCGATTCTTAGATTAAAATAAATAAATGGTAAATGGTTAGAAAAATAGATTGGGCCTATTCCTAGCACATTAAGTTAATTTTTAATGATGCACACCCGCACCGGTGTATAAGCATTCTAAGAGTCATGAAAATTTAGTTTAATTGTGAGTTACAGTGAGGTAAAGATTCGAATCTTGTCTGGGAGTATTGATGGTAATTTTCCCTAAATCGTTTACCACTCTACCTTCCAGTTGTTGCGGGTACATTTTCACTCAATTCTATCTTCTATAATAATGAATGTAGCAATTTTGTTCGAAATTTATACCTGAAAAGTGTTTCTATACGATGATCAAAAATAAATTTATTGCTCTTAAGAAAAATTATTAAGGAATGCTTTAAAAATAACAAATTTTTGAAAATTTTGTTCTAAACTCTAAGAAACTACAGGGTGTTTCGCTCGCTCTCGGCCCCTGGGTTTCCCTTATAGCCTAACTTTCAAAATAATGGACACAATTCAGTGAAATCTGCTACGGACATACTTTGGTGTATTAGAAGCATGGCGACTGAAGGACACGAGATGCGGCGTTATTCTCTAGACCATGTGTGGCACCTGCGTGAAGTGAAGACTGTTTGCGTGTTCGCTGTCCTCGGCAGTTGGTGTGACGCATCTGACTATGCTGTTGTTACGGGATCTTCAACATTCAGAGTACGAAGCAGTACATAGTGGAACAGCACGTATTTACTATCCACACGTACTGAAAAACTGCCTCAATAAAGGCGTGCTAAATACAATTTAAAGTGCAGTTTAGGGTTCGAGAACCAACGGCAAAACCCTCCATTCAGTATCTGGTGAATAAATTGGAAACCACGGGAACATTATTGGATTTACATAAAGGAGGAAGTTTGAAACTGCCAGAAACAACGGTGCAGGAAGTTAAAAACAGACTCCTGACCTCCCCACAGAAGTCCTTGCGTAAACTTTCGTGGGAGATTGGGGATTGCACATGCACATGCACATGCACATGCACATGCACATGCACATGCACATGCACATGCACATGCACATGCACATGCACATGTCAACTATCAGAAAAAAAAAGCAAAACTCATGCATATTGTGTTACTGCTACGAATGAATTGAAACCTCCCGACAAACAGAAGGGACTCAATTACTGTAAATGGTTCAAGCAATTTGTCAATGTACATCTGGGAATACTGGATTACACGTGGTTCTCCGACGAGGTGTGGTTCCACCTAAGTATGTACATGAATTCCTAGAATACCCGTATGTGGGCTAGTGAGAATACTCACATCTTTCATGAGACACCTCTTCATGATGAAAAAGTTGGGGTGTGATGTGTTTTGTCGTGGTGCCGCATTATTGGCCCCATCTTCTTCCATACAACGGTGGATACCACAACTACTATGGAAATCTTCCATGTGTTTGTGAATCAGTTGGACAATGAAGGGCTCCATATTGGCTATTTTCAGCAGGATGGTGCCACCTGCCACACCTCCAATGTCATCATGGCTGAAATTGTTTCCTTCTTTGAAGATTGTGTCATTTCTAAGGGACTTTGGCCACCGAGGTCGCTTGACCTTACTCCACCGGATTTCTTCCTATGAAGCATGCTGAAAGGGAAAGTATATTGCAACAAACCACAGAGTCACATTGATTTGCAAGAAAAATTTTGCAGGAAATTGGGGCTATTACTCTCGATGTATTGGTGAATACCTTCACTAACATAAAGAGGCGTGTGCAGGCATGCCTTGATGCTAATGGCGCCCACTTTCAACACTTGCTATGCGATCATCATGTTTCTCGTACACCAGGGTATGTCC
>CABFWB010003198.1:71713-84810 GCA_902151455.1 Timema bartmani | reverse complement strand
AGAGCTGTAGATCATATGACTCGACACAAGAAGATCTCGTAACTTTTCTAGTTGACAGATGGAAATTGAACTGTAGCTAGTACGAAGTGAAGCAGTCTAATGATTTTAAAAACTGTATTCCTAGATCCATATTGTATATAAGTGTAAGAATATTCAAACAGTTCTTTCCATACAAACTGGTTCTACCATCACACGACCTAATAACCTAATTAGAGAACATACACAGCACCTAGTCACCCACCCGACAATTCATTAAGATACATTTTTGAGCAGACCGGGAATCGAACCTGAAACGTCCAAATGCGGTGCCGATATAACATTCCCATAAAACCACGATTTACAAATAAGTATATTACTGTATTTAAGAAATAATAATAAACAATGTATGTGTGAAAGAGAAATCCTCCCTGGCGGTGGGGTGAGCTTCCATCCCTCCAAGTAGATGGCGTTGCTAATCTCACACAAACGGGTAAGTTCGTGTCATCATGTTGGCAGAACTACTTGGTTGTTTAATCAATTGGGAGGATGGCTGACGCACAGTTTTCAGACAACTTAAAGAGATAAGAACCAGTGAACATCGATCTGAAAGATATGTACCACAAATAACAACACTACTCCAGTTACTCTCACCAATAACATATTTTAGTAATTTCAATTTCATTTGCTACCGTTAATTTGTCTCATTATTATTTCTCATTAGTATATGCACATATCCTACATCGCCATAAAACATTGTAAAATTGATTCGTCAAGTATTGAGCTGTAATAAACTAAATAGATTAGGTTACTTAATAGTTTTTCAGGCACTTTTAATAACATACTGTCATTTTGTTTCAGTTGTAGTTGCAGTCCAGATATTATCAGGTGTGATGAATAATAAAACATATCTGCCTCACTACCCCCCGTTGGGGTTCTATCAAGCTGTAAGACTCGTATATTAGATATGAGGAAGGTATAATCGTGGAAAACCAATAATAGTATTAAAAGTTAAGGACAGGGACAGTAAAAATAAATCAATATTTATCTACTGTAGCCATTTTGTAGTGAAGTAAACAATAAATAACTAAGAAAAACAACTTTTGATTACTTTGTTAAAATTCCGGTCAAATCAAATTTTCCAAGTCCCAGTGACGTGTGAAAAAAGGTGGGGTAGCTTCTGATAGCTTCTGAAGCCCGAAACAAAAATAGTTGTGTATACTATGACTCGTCTTTAGTGTAAAGAGAAACACACTATTAATATAAATATGTGGGTAGTTCGTTTGGGTTTGAAGACGCAGTGCACAAACCATTATTGTACAGTTATTGAAGTAGATATTAAGGAACAGTGCCAGTATCGCAGGTCGCATGCTCTAACAAGACTTCATCCTTGCATTAGGCTAGTCTTTCAATGACGCGGAGGTCGGGGTTCGAATTCCAGAAGGGTGTTCTGAGGATAGTTTCTTCTAGGTCAATTCTCCACCAAATCCACCCCTCTCATCCTTTGCCATATAGTATGAAGTTGTGAATAATCTGGAAGGGTAGTTAAACAAGGAGCACAAAACAACAAAATAAACCCCCAAGTTTGTTTTCTTTTCTAGCCGCGCTGCTCTTACAGCATAAACAACATGACCCATCTCTTTATATTTTACATCTACAAATGTAGGGTATTTACTAAAAACAGCTACTCCGGGAATAATCAAGCACACAAAGCCTCTTATTAGTTTTGAAAGCTTAGAATCAGAACAGAAACAAACGTCTATTGTTACACACAAACCGATGGTTGGCTTAAGCAAGTGTGCATGCCCATGAAATATTGTAAAAATACATGGTGGGGAGTGGGGTGGGGGTGGGAACACCTCCATTATTTTTAAATCTTTGTATTTTTCTGTAAGAATTACTACCGCGAGTCAATGTATTATTCTAATTTATTTGTTATTGTTTCATTAGCTATTCTAATATTTAATCAAACATACTTTTTTAAGTTAGTAAGTTATGTGAAATATTAAAGCTATTATCGAGTTAGGAATGAGAAGGTAGCGTAGAAAAAACGTACCCACATTAGTGTGGAAAGAAGATAAGAAAACCAAAGAGAAGTTTCATACATGATAAACCACCTGGCAGAGATTTGAACCTCGAACCTCCCCGTCACTTGCAATACAATATTTTGTGAGACTGACGCCTTAAGATATGTGACCATTTGTGCGATAAAGAAAGTTCCTGATGGACGTGTCTTACAACAATGTCTCAACCTTGGAAAGCATTTTATAAATTAATATTTTATTTTCAATATTTTTTTTGTAAGATATCTTAACTTTTTGTTACTTTTTATATTCTGGTTGCACGATAGTTTATAAGATAATAAAATAACTTAATACATATTTCCAAATAATGTCTTGCTATTTTTATTATCAAAGACTATTAATTAAGTATAATTAGTTGATTAAACTGGATCTCAATGAAACTTCAAACATTCGTTGCTATCGACCAGTTTTAACAAGTCGTCTAAGATGTCAAATGCACAACGTCAATAATTTATGTAAGTTTAAACGTTGAATTATTTGGAATGCTCGAAGTATATCTCTAACTCCATCTGTGCTAGAAATATCGTAATTTTAAACAAATATCTCGCAATCTGAGAATTGAGCCAACTTTTTGCGAGTTTATGATTTGGCCAAGTTTCAAAATGCATCCATATTACGTCTCGACAGATTCTACCGGTGAATTTAGGACGTTTGAAAAACTGTCCAAACGAGTGCTGGAGAGTCGCCCACAGTTTTTTTTTCTTAGTACAAAGTTGCGTGCGTTTTTTGTTTGTTTTACAGAAAAAATTCCCATCCATCGAGACACTTTAGAGTTTAGAGAGTATAAATGAGGAATAACATTTCATTTTTCATAAAAGAGAATATGCGAGGCCCTGCCATTAGTGTTTGGACCTTGACGAGGAAATGTATGCAGTTATCACGCAACTCAATGTTTATGTTCATGTGTTCAAACTACCGTGTGTGCCAATGTTTATGTTCATGTGTTCAAACCACCGTGTGTGCCAATGTTTATGTTCATGTGTTCAAACCTAACGTGTGTGCCTATGTTCATGTGTTCAAACCAACGTGTGTGCCAATGTTTATGTTCATGTGTTCAAACCAACGTGTGTGTATGCTTAGTTCTTCACGTTGTCTTTTCCCCATGCAAAGGCCTAGTATTTCACCAATATTCCAGTTTATTCACATTTTTTTATGAAATTACTTGTGTTTTCACGGTATTTTCCAGACACAAACAATCCTCCATATTTTCCAGGATCTCCAGTTTTTCCAGGGGCACGGAAACCTTGGTGGGTGTACAATCCAATCTTCATGAAAATAAACTTTTTGAAAATAAAAACATTTTATTTGCGGCCAACAGTGATAACATTATTTTATTATATTTATTTTATGAGTATTGATAATATTGATCGAAAGTGACAGCCGCAGGTAACATGATTTGACGTATGAATATGTAAAAGTAGAGCTAGCTTTCAACTAAGGTTTTTAGCCTAAACTTGAGATATAGGAAAATTACAATATTACTTTGCAAGCAGTTTATGTTGCTAAATATGTTAGGTACCTTGAAATTGAGACTAAAAGAATGTTTATATTCTCATAGATTTAATTCTAGCTCTTAGACTATACTACTTTGTTAACAGGAACTGCTAACTACTTGTACTATTAATCTAAGGGGGTATGAAGAGGGGGTGTTTTAAATAGCAGCAGCATTTTCTGAAGAAATATATAATGAGAACTACATTGTAGGGGAAACCCCTTTTCGGCCTGCACCTTAAGGACGTAAGTTATGATGTCAAAACTTTCTGGTCTAATTTTCCGTTGAAAGGAAGGTCAGGGTTCGAATTCCGAACGGGTGCACGAAGAGTTTTATTTTAATATTATTTTACACCCCCTGTACGCAGATGATATATTTTTTTTCTAAATTTCTAACTTCTTCATCCGTGCCACATGTGGATAGCCCGAAAGAATAATAAAACGTGGTGTATAGCCAGTTCTTGTACTAATAGACTTACGTGTGTGTGAAGGAGGGGAGATAGGGTTAGTAGGAGGGAAGAGAAGGTTAGGAGGAGGGAAGATAGGGTTGGAGGAGGGGAATGTTACTGTTGAAATAACTTTGTATCCAGAACACGTTAAGTTTAAATCCAAATTCAACATAAGCCCGCCCACACATTGCTTACACTTTGGCACTAACCGTGTAACTTGTAGACATCCGTGTAGTTTTAGATGAAACCTTCCAAACAGTCAGCAATTCGAGTCAAGATCTGACTCCACCTGGGAGTAAGTATTGTCATTAAGGCCGAATAGGAAAGGTTATTAAGTGCGCTATCAATCAAAGGAGGAGTCGAAAGGTTGTCTTTTTCATAGCGTGGAAAGGTAGACAAGTAGTAATTAGTGGTATTTATGATTGCAAGGTCTAGATCAGGCTGTGACGATACAACGTCTCGGTGCAACAACGTAGCATGTGACACGCTCTTACTAACTTGCTATTCACATTTAGCTAACTGACGTTTGGCAGAAACAATATGATGTGAAGAACTTGTAAATAATCATTTCATTGCTATATAAATATATATTTATTGAAATTTTTAAAATTTTCTGGCAAAATTAAAAAAAAACAATAAATACATTCGAGTGTTTTTATATAAATTAACATTTTAATGAAAGTTCAAAACAATGTTTATTTTGGAACAAAAGTATGTCAATCAAGATAGTACAGATGGTATACAAAAAAAGGTAAAATGTTCAAAATAATTAAAAATTTGCTTCAACATCCTTAAAACATCTCATTGATTGGTAAATGAAGTGATTAAAAAATAAGTAAAGTAATTTATCTTGTTAAATTGTACAATTTACTTAAAGAATAGACTCATTCAGAGTAGAAACTGTGTTTCGAGGAAAATAATAAATTATTGTGTATTTACTGAGCATGTTATTGACCTTATTTGTATTTGATCATCATTAATTATTATTATTATTAATATAACAACATCGTTCTATAAATATCATTATAGTACTATTTTCACCGTAGTTAATTTTATAATAATACAAATTACTATTTATTACATTATTATTATCACTGCCATATTACTTTCAACTAAAGTGATATTATTAGTAGAGCTATATTTTATTTATCAAAGTAATTTATATTATGATCACCTTTATGGCTTATTGTTATAGTAGTAATAGAATTATCATTATTATTATTCCAGCCGACGCATTTATTGTTCTTGTATTGTTCACGACACTGACCACACATAACTACAAAGGTGGCCACGCGGACTAAATGTTAGGCTCATATAGTTTCGTTTGCTGGTGACAGAAAATTTGGGGTAGTTTTTCCTAAACTATTTCTCATGAACCTTCACCCCAGGGTGGGTACAGGTTCCCCTCCCCACCCCATTAGCACATGTCTTGGACGAGTCATGAGACGCAGTGGGTTATTTTACTTGCATGTTACCTCACTCGGTGTAACTACAAGATTATTAGCCTTATCTCCACTTACCAATGTTGATATTGTATCATGTTTTGGTTCAAACACAAGACGCTCTAAGGTTGCTCTAATCCATACATCATAGTTTGTAATGTATGTACCTGTAGGGACTCTGGTAGAGGCTTCAGTTTTGTTTGGACTGGTTTGTCGATCAAAGGGTGTGTGTCGGATTTAGAATAACGGCTGGCTGTATTAAGAGAGTTTTTTCTCAATTTTTTTTATCGCTGTTCTACTCTAATTCAAGTGCATACATTTATATCTTATTTATCCTTCCTCACCCCATTAGTGTATTGAGATAGCGAGTAGGGCTTGGAAGAGGTACACTAGTTTTTATTGTAGAGTAAATAGTAGAGCTCCGACCAGACTAATTGTCAACAGACCAATCAACACAGCCAATACGTAGACATCCTCTTTTCTTTATCTAAATCAGACCATTTGGTTGCTATTCCTGTACATTCATGTACAATTTAGTATTACATTATATTATTATTATTATTATTATTATTATTAATGTGTTATAATGGTGTTTTATCGTGGTTAAGATTTAAATTTAAGAATTCTAGAATATACGAATCACGTTTATAACGAATCATTAGTATAGTTGTGGTACAACCCTAAACTTGGTTGGTCGTCCTACTACCGTAGTAGATACGACCCGGGCCGTAACGGTGGAGATGACATTTTGTAGCTGTTATTGACGGAAAGGTAATATTGTTTTCAATGTGATCACTTCTCACCAATCTCTCCAACACTCTTACAACGCAAGACAACAGCTACAAACCAAACCAATGCAGGGTTCTTTCAACACGACAAAAGAGAATATAAAAGAAGGAAAACAAAAAACACTTAAGTTGCCCCTCCCCCTTCAAATTTAAAATGTAGATATACGAGTATCACCTTTTCGCAGCCAAGTATTGCGTTTTTGTTTGGGCGGGGGTCCTATTTTGTCAATTGGGGGGTGGGAGGGCCTATGCTTAAATTGGCTCCCCATCTTTAATCGTGTTAAGTATTATTTTTCTTGCAAAACAATTAAGGTGCAGAGCGTCATATTTGGGTGCAAAATGGTGCAAAATAGGTGCAAAGTGGTGGTATATCTACAATTTAAATGTGGTGGGGACGACGACTAAAGTGATGTGGCAGACAGGTGAGTGATGTGGCAGACAGGTGAGTGTATGTGGCAGACAGGTGAGTGCTGTGGCAGACAGGTGAGTGATGTGGCAGACAGGTGAGTGCTGTGGCAGACAGGTGAGTGCTGTGGCAGACAGGTGAGTGATGTTGGCATTGGCAGATTGAGGGGTAAAAGGTCGCTCGCTTTTATGGATTTGTTTTGTGCTCCCCGTTCTACTTCCTATCCAGGATATCCTCAGATTTACCCCAATGGGAAAAGGACGAAGAATATATAATTTAGAAGATATGTATCCACATTTTATTGGAAGGATAGTGGTAACGGTTTTTTTTAAACACCACAATGTACCGGGCCAGGCTTGGAACCATGACCTCCAATCACTAGTAGATTCAATTAGATGAATTGGACATTTTGTCCACGTGATCATTTGTACTGGCGTGTTAAATGAGTTCAGGCAAACTATTATTTATACAAATAGTCTACTGAGCTATGACATTGAGCTTCGTACGATGACCAACCATCTGTGAGACTCGGGTTCAAATCTCTGAAAGTCCCACGTGACGCGAAAAATAGCCTAATATGAGTCAACTCAAAGGCCAACACAACCAAATTGTTTTAAGCGCCTGTAATACCAATGATCAATAATAAAAATAAACACATCATTGTTTACAAGTATTTTGTTGAGACCTAGCTTTCATGTGACTTCTTACGGAGTGAGTCACGAGTTAGTACATTCTGCCATGCTAGTCTTACTTGTTCCCTACACTTCACCCTCCCCTCCACCCATTGCAATTACCCAGTCATAATCTCACATCTTAAGAAAGAGAGAGAGAGAAACCTTCCCCATCTCTGACACGCTCCAAAAACCAAGTGAATTGGAAGAGATTCTTGTAATTGCCCCTCCCAGCATATGCAAGCCCGCGTTACAGCTATGCCCAAGGTGTTGCCTGACTTGCAAGGCTCGTTTCACTTAATGGCCACTTGCAGGGTAAAACGGAATGAGGCCCGTGGCCACCCGCCATCTTGCCCTTTTTTTTATCAGCATACAAGAGTTGATAATAAAGCTTACTAGCCAATACTACATGTACTTTTAATTAAAATCAAAATATCAAAATAATACAAAAACTATAAAACAAACTCTTTTTAATTGTAAAGTACATTTTTATCTTTGCTAAAAACAAACCAAACTTAAAACGAAGGGCTAGTTTATTATTTATATATGTTTATACATAGCCTATATATAATCGTTCTTTTTAGCACCGCGTCTTACTACCCATTCGGGTTATACGCTTATGAACTAATCAAGCTAATGGGTTAGGGATGAGGAAGGTTGCATTTAGAGGAAGTGCATCCGCATTTGCGTGGATAGATAATTTGAAACCATTTAGGAAAATACACCCTCAGTACACCCAACCGGGATCGAACCACGATCCCTCCGTCATCGGAATTCTAGTCTATTGGGAGAGTATCGTTTTAGATCATGTGACCACCTAAACGGGTTCAAAATAATAGTTAGTAATGAAATATATAATTATATTTTAAATTGTTAACTCTTGGTGTATTTCTTATTGCATTTCTAGATACGGTACTTAAAACAGCGAGAGTATTATCAATTGATGAATATAATAGCTCGAGATACTCTCATTCTAACGGATAATAATGTCAAGTTGAAGTTCCCTCTCTCTTGTATACTTACAATCGGTGTACTACTTGCTGTATGACCTTGCAGACAACACCTTTACGCATTTAAAATGGCGGATAGCAATTATAATAGGTTAGCGATTAGAAGGTAGGATTAGAACATTGTCGCGATACAAACTTTATAGCAATGGACCTTGTTTGGTGAGTTCAACTTTGTGTATTTTTAGCACATTTAATATATTGTATTTTAACAGATTAATAGAATACAGGAATTGCCATAATGGCCCGCGCGTTCTTCCACACGTCTAATCTCCATCAGAACCAAGTCCAGAAAAATAAAGCAAATAAACCAATTTAGGCCTACCTAGCTTTGATTTACATTGATCACCGAGAGCTGCTGAGCTCTAGCGAGCAAAAGCTAAACTATTTTTTTGAGAATAAAAATATACTCAAGTTGGAGAGTAAAATATATTGCTCTCTCTCTCTCTCTCGCTCCTAACCTGCGAGGTTTGAACTTGAAATGTTGCGAAGGCTGGAAAAAAAGCAAACTGAATGTTCCTGAACAGTCACTAGCTGCACGTGTGCGGAAATTAATTACCGACAGTACAGTCATTGACTGAATGTTCCTGAACAGTCACTAGCTGCACGTGTACGGAAATTAATTACCGACAGTACAGTCACTGACTGAATGTTCCTGAACAGTCCCTAGCTGCACGTGTACGGAAATTAATTACCGACAGTACAGTCACTGACTGAATGTTCCTGAACAGTGACTAGCTGCACGTGTGCGGAAACTAATTACCGACAGTACAGTCACTGACTGAATGTTCCTGAACAGTCACTAGCTGCACGTGTACGGACACTAATTACCGACAGTACAGTCACTGACTAATAAAATCTACACAACCTAATTGTAAATAATCCAGGAAGCATAGCAGTATAACAGGATCATTGCAACATGTATATATAATTCCATTTCAAATGCAACTTTATTATTTCATAGCATTTATCAGAAGTGACTTGACCTGCCTAAAGTAATATTTGCAGAACATAATTATGGCAAATTATTATGTGAATGTATCTTTAGTAACTTGTTGTGCTAACATGATTTCACCATAATCCTTATGGGTCATAAGGAGTTATTGTTAAAGTCGAACTTTTATGAAAAGGGCATGATCATAAAGCTAAGAAACTGCTAAGCTTATATCTACTTTTACGTATTCATACGCCAAGTCATGTCATCTGCAGTGGGAACTTTTATTGGATACTTTTAAATGCTTTAAAGTAATAATATTCAATTAGTAAAATGAAATCAAATTTGGCCGCAAAATATATGTTTTCTTAAAGGCTTTTCCTGTGAAATTTATACTGTATTATTAGGTTTATAAACAGTTTATATTTTTATTTTACAAAATTCTCCCCCCTCAAGTTTATTAGAACTTATGTTTTCAATATCAATATACCTAAAATACCATACTTATTGCATATTATTGTTTTCCAATCAGTTAGGCCTAATGTAATATAAATAGCCGTCAGCATCTACGCATTTGTCTAGTTTAGGCCTAGTGTAATCTCTATTTTTCAAATGGTTAGTTATAAGAAAGTATAGAGTTTTATGCTGATTATAAGTAGCCCAAACTATAATCAAAGTTGTAAGCAACATAATATACCCATACATTTCAACTCGTCATCATCATTTGAGGCCTTTAACTTTTAAATCTAGTATTTTTCATTCTTAGAAAGTTATTGTTAGAATATAGCTTCATATAAATGTATTCCTTTTACTTTTCATTTGAATGAATCGCGCTTGTTTTGTTTTGTTTCTACCCGGAAGCTGTGGCCTATTTTGAGACGCGCGTGTGGTTTCACAGTAGAAAGGGGAGGTTTGGCGGGAACCCGCCAGCCAATCAGCGCGTAGCTTTTAGCGTCTGTTTTTTTTTCATGTAGTGAGGAATGAAGCGTTGTATGTGCGTGCACACTTCCCGAATAACACGTGGACTAAGTAGGACGTGCTACGCTTTCTAATTAAACTTACAATCATTTTTGGGTGATGTAGAAGGATTGGTGGGTTAAAACCCCATTTGAATAGTTTGTTTCGAGGAGGATTATCATTGAATGCTATGTATTAAAAGTTTAGCGCAAAATTTTTTTTTTAAATAGTTAAAGTTGCTAGCTTTATGGATAAAATACAGATTATGATTAGTTAAATTGCACTTATCATGTCTGTAATTTTGGCTACTATCTTCAGTCCAAGATATTACTTAATCTCAGCAACATATATTTTTTGCTCTCCTAAATTCCCCACCCCCACCAGTATTAAATACCCCCGTCGAGTTCTTTTTGATGCTTTACCGCAACCCCCCGACTGCCTTGGACCAACCCATAGAAACAAGGTGGACATGATTGGAGAAGGTGACTACGTACGATCTACCATGACTAAACACTAGGTGAGGTACACAACAGAGGTCAATCTACCATGACTAATACACTAGGTGAGGTACACAACAGAGGTCGGACAAGGCACGATCTACCATGACTAAACACTAGGTGAGGTACGCAACAGAGGTCAATCTACCATGACTAGACACTAGGTGAGGTACACAACAGAGGTCAATCTACCATGACTAGACACTAGGTGAGGTACACAACAGAGGTCGGACAAGGCACGATCTACCATGACTAGACACTAGGTGAGGTACACAACAGAGGTCAATCTACCATGACTAGACACTAGGTGAGGTACTCACGGAGGTCGGAAAAGTCATCCACGAGCACCACCTCTTTGAGCAGATGAGACGGAGATCGGTCTATGACGGAATGCACGGTCCTAAGGAGGACAGACCACGCCTCGTTGTGGAAGCAGATGATGACCGATGTCTGCGGGAGTTTCTTCGGGTACCGGCCGGGCTCCTTGCACCTGGGAATCACAAGTAGTAGGTTAGGATGATGTTTCGATAAAATATAGTAAGATTTTAGTGTCAGTAATTAATATTTGTGACTTCACTGTCCTACACATGGAACCAAATGTTGGGATTTTAAGGTGTAATGGAAAGAATGGTAAGTTGAGTATTTCTCTAATTTTGTTACAGCAAAAAACACGTTTAGCAAAAGTTAATAATATACCTCTTTCTGAAAATATAAATAAATAAGTAGTAATAAAAGTAAGTAATAAGTAAAGTAAATAGACCAGAATTTTTTTAAATGTAAGAACTTTATTGTCAAATGTCCCCTTGATGACCAATATTCAAACTGTCTAGACTACTGTGTACATAAGTTAAGTTGATTGGCCCTTTTCATTTGGTGTGGAAATGTAGACCCACGGGAACAAACTGCTATCTTCAAATTTTGTTTTATTGTTTTGCCATTTCCTTTTAGGAAATGGTTTGTTCAAGATTAGAAGCATGTTGATTAATTTATACTTTTTATATACACACTTCTTCTATAATTTTAACAGTAATCAAATATCGAGAGAATTGACATTTTTTAATAGAAAACTGCCGGCTGCATAACAAAA
Source organism: Timema bartmani (assembly GCA_902151455.1). Classification (NCBI taxonomy): domain Eukaryota; kingdom Metazoa; phylum Arthropoda; class Insecta; order Phasmatodea; family Timematidae; genus Timema; species Timema bartmani. The sequence goes on along the minus strand of CABFWB010003198.1, from coordinate 73,021 downwards.
AATAAGAAAATGTAACAAAAGATAAACATCGATACATTATCTTAGAAGGGGTGTTGAAAATATTATCGTAAAATTTCACTCGTTCTCGAGAAAACTGATATTTCCAAACGTATGATTTTTCCGCAAGACCTGTCCGGTAGCTAGCGCCATCTACGGTTCCCGTGATCCATCTGTTCTTGTTGGCGCGGAAGGATATTTTGGTTGGTTGTGAGGCCACGCCACGCCTTTCACCCTCCCGCCCTCCATCTCACAAAATAGGTTTTGGACTTGCGCTCGATAGGGCCAAGGGCCTTAACGTATTTGTATCTACTGGAGGGATACATTATTAATTTTTTCAAGCAAAAATTTTTGTTGTAAAAACTGCAAAAATATGGAGCTAATTTAGCGTGCGTCACCTTTAACTTTATCTAAGGAACTGTACCAAATTTATATATAATAAAGGATGCATAACAATACAGTTTCTTATATTTTCAAAGCATCAGCAATATAAGTGGTCACCTGCCAAAATTGGGAACCAAAATATATTTATACTAAACTAACGGAAGTAGGCTACCCGGCTTTGTTCGGGGTAACAACGCAATGCATGTGTGGTTACCCAAGGCGAGGCCTTTCTTTGCTTCAAACAAAAAGAAAAAACGCTTTATATTTCTTTTGTGTTGGTATTTTTATAAATTTAAAAAAATCTAATATCAATGATTTAAAATTCCACCTTGAGATATGTTTTTGACCAGGAAGTACCAACACTTAAATTTCAGACCTCTGAGTGCTCATTAGAGACAGAAACACTAAATCTTAATTTTATTAATATAGATTTAAATGTTTATCTTTACATAGACGAGTATGAAAATAGAGCTTTTACGTACCATTTTGTATTACTTTCGATAAATTTAATTATGTAAAAATTAAAATAAGTAAAATAAAATTTATATTTGATTAGATATAAAACATGGCTTCTTACAGTAAGTGACGAAAATAAATTTCGGGTTTTTGAAAACAAGTTGAAAACAAGTTGAAAACAAGTTGAAAACAAGTTGAAAACAAGTTGCTTGTGAAGATATGTGGTCAAAACAGTGATGAATATATGAAAAACTGGAGGATGTTACATAATGATGAGTAACATATACTGTACTTATCACAATACATTGTTAGAATAAACAATCTCGCAGAATACGGTGTGCACAGATGGGAAGACCTAGAGCCGTGTTTAGGGTATTGACTGGCAAACCCAATGGGAAAATCTAGAGCCGTGTTTAGGGTATTGACTGGCAAACCCAATGGGAAAATCTAGAGCCGTGTTTAGGGTATTGA
>CABFWB010003198.1:52624-69650 GCA_902151455.1 Timema bartmani | reverse complement strand
GATAGGGTGTAATGAGGTGGACTGGATAGAACTAGCTCTAGATAGAGATAGGGTGTAATGAGGTGAATTGGATATAACTAGCTCAAGATAGAGATAGGATGTGATGAGGTGAACTGGATAGAACTAGCTCAAGATAGAGATAGGGTGTAATGAGGTGGACTGGATAGAACTAGCTCTAGATAGAGATAGGGTGTAATGAGGTGAATTGGATATAACTAGCTCAAGATGGGGATAGGGTGTAATGAGGTGGACTGGATAGAACTAGCTTAAGAAAGGGATAGGTGGCGTGCTTTTGTAAGTGTTGCAATGATCTTTCGAGTTCCTTGATCCATAAAGTAAGCAAACAAATGCCTACAAATCTGTTATCTTATGTATTGTATCTATTGTATCGACTTTGTGCACGTATGTTTGTAGGTCTGCCAGCCGGGACTGAGCTCTAATCACCCAATGTGTATTTAAATATAACATGTAGTAAGATGTAACGTTATAATGATTCAGACTAGGGTTATCAAAGCTAGATCCTCGGGTGGCTCTCCTACAATGTTTATAGTGCGTTCTGGTTGTTAGGGGACGAGAAGTTCGCGACTGGAGTCCCAGCTGAGTTTTGTGGTATTTTTTACTAAATGGTGTGTTACTCTTCTTCTATGCAAATGTGGGTACATGTCCTATAATTATTATTTTCGAACTCTATCATAAAATAACTAATATGCGGCTGATCCGAACAACTAGTAAGAAGCAGTGCATATATTTTTGTTGCTGTTAATATTCACACCAGTGAGCATGCAGACAGAGGCGTCAGTTTTATAGAATTTGGTTTGCCAGTGGCGGTGAGGTCAAGGATCGAATCCCAGCTGGACGTGTTCAGTATTTTTTCTTCTATATGTCTTTCCCTTCTACTTTCCTTACTACTACCCAATTAGTGTAATTAATCTGAGAGCTTGAACGGGCACTAAGACTAGTGCTCCACTTTATTAAAATATTTATCTAGGGCTGGAAATGTGTAGTGGGACTGAGATCTAGCCTACAACAGCTACTAGCACAATATTAATGTATTAATACGTCAAGTTATAGTTTTGTTTGATATTTGTGTATTTTTAGAAAGTGAACTTAAAATACTTCAATATAAAATATCCTCACTGTTAAGGAACAAACATATGCAATGGTAAATTCAATCTGCATATAGTTTATCAAGGTGTCGTTTAATGATTCACCAATTAACTTAGCTATAATTGACATGTAAGCTCCCCATGGAGCTAATCATAAAGTTTGTCAGTAACGACAGCAGTTTGTGCAGCTTAATTACACCCCTATCTAAATAATAGGGGCTTTGTTTCATAGTGAAGGGACCATTGTCTACTTTTAATGGTATGATAAACCTGGGAAGGTGAGAGCCGGTACCGAGCACTTCATGTTTTACTGTGACAAATGTTGCACATTACAGAGCTACCGGTTAACCTTTACCCTCGTATTGTGCTAGCGAACATAGGGGGAACTACCTTCACTTGAGACAGTTATTGGTATTACTACTAGAACTAGTAGTTCTGTCAACAGTAGACCTCACTACACCCTTGTTATTGTTTTATTGCTAGAACTAGTAGTTCTGTCATTACTAGAACTAGTAGTTCTGTGAACAGTAGACCTCACTACACACTTGTTATTGTTTTATTGCTAGAACTAGTAGTTCTGTGAACAGTAGACTTCACTACACACTTGTTATTGTTTTATTGCTAGAACTAGTAGTTCTGTCAACAGTAGACCTCACTCCACACTTGTTATTGTTTTATTGCTAGAACTAGTAGTTCTGTCAACAGTAGACCTCACTACACACTTGTTATTGTTTTATTGCTAGAACTAGTAGTTCTGTCAACAGTAGACCTCACTACACACTTGTTATTGTTTTATTACTAGAACTAGTAGTTCTGTCAACAGTAGACCTCACTCCACACCTGTTATAATAGTTTTATTTTATACACTTTCTCCTTGGATTTTGAATCTATATTTTTCCCTTGGTAATCAAGACAGAAAACCAATGAATACAACATTTAAAATTACATTATATTGAATGATAATAACCGCTGTTCAGGTCATTTAAGACGTTAGTCTCGTAATATTATTTTCTTTTTAGTTAAAAAGTTCGTATAGTTACGTTGTTTGATCTAGGTTAGTTAAAAGTGATCCACGCATTGCGGGTCAAACAGAAGACCAAATGACAAACTGAGGAGTTAAAAAAACTTAACTCCACTTGGTCAGTTATTATTTGAATTTAAGGCAATATAAGACACTGCGCGGCCATTGTATTCTAACTAAAACAATAACTTAGGAGCCGATCTCACTCCAATGATAACACCTTACTTGGGCAGGTAATACAGCCTGAAACAGGCGCGGAAACTTCGCACGGCTTTAGTTTTATTTACCACTTTAGAAAATACAATTAAGTCGAACATATTTTTTTAAAGCCCGCTTTAGTAACCGAGTGGTCCGAGACATCACTCTAATGATAGACTAGAATGTTGATTAGAAGATCGGGGTTCTAATCCCGGCTGTGTCTAATGAGGGTAGTTATTTCTAAATGGTTTCCAACTCTCGTTCCGAGAAAATTCGGGTAGATTACCAGATTACCTTTAACATGCTTCCTTCCTCATCCCTACCTTACTAGAGTAATTATCATATATGCGTATAACCTGAACAGGTAGTAAGACGCGGTGATTTAAAAAACCTAAGCGAGGTAAGGCAAATGATAGAAGAATGGGTGAGTGAGAGTCAGCAATAAACAATCAATGAACGAACAAAGATTATTATTATTATTATTTGAAGTATTTAAAGTAAACTTTCTGAATCAACAGAGTGTATCAGCACAAGTTAATTTCAACGAGCGAGAGATTAAGGTCCTACCAATCCTGTTGGGCAAGGTATGTTCACAAACCTCCCAGGATTACTCAACATGGAACCAACGGTTCTACTTCCCCGTTGAAGGAGGTTGTGCTAAGGATTTTTATATTTCAAGAAAGATCCGTCCACTTCGGCCGGGTTTGAACCCACGAACATCGGGTCCTGAGGCGAGTACTCTACACCAAGACACTCAAGGTCAACCACTAACAAAGAAATGAACCAATGACACTGCTAGTCACGTGGTCTAAGACATCAGATTCACAATATAATGGATTGCCCTAGAATATACTCCTGGAGATTGGGTATCAGCTTTTATACTCTGGCAAAATGATAGCATAGTGAGTGCCGTGGAACCTACAGGATGGCCAATCAACAATATAATATTGCACAAGTGAAGACAATATCTCAACCGGTACCACGTGACACTCACAACCATGCAAGTCAATCCAAATTCTACGGATTTGATTGGTTTTACTTTAAACAGCTTGTGGATTATAGGCTGTTTAGTTGTGTAGTTTACTATTGCTAAGTTTACTCTATATATGGCTATAATACGTGGCTTTACATGAGATGTTTGCCAAAGAAGTGAAAGTATTAATTTTACTGGCAATTAAACCTTTTTGAATTAAGTTTAATAAATTTCATTCTTTTACTTTTTAGCATGACCAGAGTCTAGCACTACCTATTTCGCTCAGTTAATATTACACATGTCATCATATCATAGCAGTGATTATTTTCAGTCCCTCACGTGTCAAATATATGAGCAAATCATTCCCTCAAATTTTAAATAGATAAAAACACTAGAATCAATCAAATTATCTGTAAAAGATTTTGTTATTCTAATTTATATTATATTTGGTGTACCTTAAAAATAAAATATATATTATTTTTAAGATTTCAGTTTTTTTTTTAAATTTCACCATAGCTCTAGTGTACTTTCCAGAGAATGGCCCATTAAAGGAATTCAGGAGTCCACATATAAATTATAAAGTCATTTTCTATGGCCCACTTTTTACTTTCTCGCTATCTTACAGGTAGAGAAAGTATTGTGTTCGTCAAAAAAATCGAACTCGAGATTTTGATGAATCTCGACGTTTCATGACCCCACCGAATCTGAAAAAGTAAATTTTGAATTTCCGTCTGTCTGTCTGTCTGTCTGTAACTCCAACTAGAGCCTAAACTGTTTTACCGATCGGGCTAGAACTTGTTATCTAGGGTTTTTATAGGGTTGCCTCGAGGGGATTTTTGGAATTGAATATCTAACCCTAAAATTAAGGGTAGTTTACGGAAGGGCAAAAAGAAAAAAAGTAGATTTTCTCAAAATCTGCTATAGCGATATTAATTTAATTTAATTTCAAAACATTTATAAATATTCCAAACAAAATGGCTACTCTCAATATTTCGGCAAAATGACTTTGAGAGCTCCGGTCTGATGCGTAAATTATAATTTTTTATCATATCTCCAAAACTATTTGTGATATGAAATTACTTATCATTACAAATATGTATATCTATTTATAATACAAATATTTTATCAGAAGCATATTTATATAAAACCAATAACTTTCAAACTATATGCAAATATATATATATATTTTTTTAACTTTTCGAACACTAAAGGTAAAAAAATCTAACATGAAATGTTGATGGATGTCGACGTATCATGACCCTCCAAACCCTAAAAGGGATCTTTGCAATACCGTCTGTCTGTGTGTCTGTTTAAACTTAAAATTAAGAGTATTTTAATAAAGAACGAAAAGAGAAAAAAATAGATTTTCTCAAAATCGGCTCTAATGATTTTGATTAAAATTTGTATCTAGGCGTTGATTAAGATCACAAATAAACTGGTTATTTTCATTTTCCAATGAAAATGACTTTTAGAGTACTTTACAGAAGCGGAAATTTCCGTATCTCCGTAACTATTTGAGATAATAAATAACTTATCATTGCAAAATTGTAGTACTATTAAAAATAACAAACTTTTATATGAAATATATTTTTATAAAAACAACAGTTTCTGAGATATTGGCAAATATATTAATACAGTTTTTTGAGCTTTAGTTGTAAAGAGATACTACTTAAGTTTTAACGCAATAATTCTCAAATGCCATAGAGTAATTAAATATAAGTCTTTCAAAAAGTTTGTTATTTTTCCTTAAACCTCTTAGGAGAAATGTTTGTAAAATAATGATATATCTCTATTTTAGATTCAATAGTCAATATTTACACTTTTTAAATTGGTCAAAATTTATAAATGAGGAATTTAATAGCAATGCTCTGACATGTGCAACACCTAATAAAATGTCGAAATTTTAATACGAAGTGTTGATCCTTGTGGACCCAATATTGATATTTTTTATCGGACCAAACATACAGATGAGGACATTAATTCTTTAAAAATAAAATTATAAAATTTAAAACCGGGACTCAAAAAATGTTTTACGTAAGTATAGTGCAATTTTCGCTCGGGCTTGCTAGTGTATATTATTTCGTTTCACATATATCACGAGTTTTGAGTAAATATCTCCATTTTTAAACAATAGAGCGAGAAAGTCCGTGCGGAGTTCCATACCATTTATTTATTTTGTGAAGGTTTTTTATACATTTCTTAGATAAATTGAAAGGTAAAGGAAAAACTAGTGTAATTTTTCAGTCCTTAATTTAATTGCGACGCTCGTCTAGAATAAAACTAGGCATTTATTTAAGCGAGCTCACAAAATATTCCCATTAAGGCCATAAAACATTAGACTCCAATAAAGTATTAGCAACGCTCATCAGGATCTTCTTTTCCTCGCAAACGAAGTGAAGCCGTCGTACATCTGGCAGTGGAGATCTTGTCGGGTTGCTCTATAAAATTTATGATTTCATACTTAAGGTTGTTTCCCGAGATTGTTATATTTTAAGTACAGTACGATGCCAACGTCTTTACGAGCCGTGTTAAGAGGCGTCCGTTCTCCAGAGAAAACACTAACGAGCAAGCCACCTTCGGGCCAGAGACAGACAGACAGGCAGACAGACAGACGTCTGTATGGTGTAAAGGTTGGAGGGAGGATCTCTCTTTCAGCGTGTGCCAGTTTCCTTTTTACCGTTGAATAGGGGAAGTACAGAGGTAATCAGGAGTTCCGTTCCGTCTGTGAGACCTTGTGCTTTTTTATTTCGTGCTCTGCATCTTAAGAGGAATCGTGCACATTAAAAGTTTGTCATGGGCCAAATATAGTTCCAAATCAGTAAATATGATAAAATGAGTCTCTCCTAGGATACTGAAATATATCTGCTTTGGCTCTCAAAAACTCACTTGGGAGTAATTCTTTCAAAAGTTAAGACCTATGTTATTCGTCCACTCAAAAACTGCCGTGATAAAAAAAACAATTACAAGCGTTCTTTTAACACACTAGATAAGTAAAATATTACTATCTTCTGTGAGGCAGGAAATTCCGGTCTGAAAGTGGGTTGGGGAAAAAGAGAAATGAATGGGTCAAACAAGGATAGCAGAGTTTCCATTCACCTTGACCCTACAGGTCAGAGCCACAAGTTGTGCTTGAAGAAACTAAACAAACAGATGAGAGTACCGTGTTTGACTCCCAGCTGAGGACACTTGACGTGATTTTCCACTTATTGTTTTGAACGCTATTAACATAAAGATTAATAATATAGTTTATATTAATAAGCCGTACTTTATTCGACCCAACAAATGAATTAATAAATGAAAATATAACAATTGTATTTGTAAAGTTAATCTGGTAAGCACGCGGAATAAACATCAAGCTCGCTTGGTCCGGTTTAGTGGTGATGGAGAGGTTTGGGCTCGAATCCCAGCTGGGTGTTCTGAGGGTGATTTAATAAATGTTTTCCCACTCTCCTCTACGCAAATTCAGGTAAATTTTCACTCAATTCTAGCTTCCTCATTCCTAGCACAATAGCACAGTTAAATGTGGGTAGCCCGAAAGAGGGTGAGACGAGGTCCAATATATACATTTTGTATATTTCCTCTAAATCAGGAATTCTCAACCTTTCTAGGTTCGCGGCACCCTTGTGAAGGGGATTAGAATCTCGTGGCCACCTTGTGAAGGGGATTATAATCTCGAGGCACACTGGTTGAGAATCCTTGCTCCAAATTGACTAAAGGCGTTCACTTTGTCAACAGACAATTTAATTAAAATACTGAGTTATCATATATTTCTTGCTGGCGCTCATTAAGGATTTTATTTTCTTGTGAGAAAAATACAAACTGCAAAATTAGACATTTCAGTTTTCTATTAAATTAATTAAAAATGTATGTCTTAATTACATAAAATGACCAAACTTATGGTAACACTTGTATGTTTTTATTCATGGGCTTTGAATTTACTTCGGAAATATATTTGGTGGGGGGAGTCTTAAGATAGTCCTAGCCCCCCCAAATATAAAAATTGTTCCGGAGCCATTGGGGTCATACTGCGAATCGATCCTGGTACTCTTAGTTCTAAAGGCGAATGCGTTACTGACTAAACTAAGGTATCAGACTTAACCTTTTAAAATAGTAGTTGGTGTATGCTTGAAATATTTGTTGAACTGCGCATTTTGTTCGTCGATTGTTTTCGAACTCCATACAATGAATACTCCTAGAGATAAACTATTCAGTCGGATGTCCTGTGATTGCCAGGCTATCTATAACAAGCTCAGCTTCCTACTGGCAAAGGATGTAATGCCAAGTGATGTTGTGTCCAAACCACCTAGATGTGAACTATTAATGGCCCCACACACGATCAGTTGGGACTGTCAGTACAATATGTCAGCTTGGACTGAACTGAAGGTTTGCATAGACACGGTCAGTCTGAAATAGAGCTTGGTTGATGTTGGACATGGTTTTTTAGGCTTTAATATGGATGAAACATTGTGTGATGTAATTACACTTTTTGTTAGAAAGCGTGAACAAAAGAGGGAACGGAAAATAAAATTGCGGGTAAAGGATTGGCTTTTGAAGCGAGGACAGTATTCTCACTTTAGTTTTTACATGCCACAAGCATGCCTCAATAAATTCCAAAAGAAAGTGTTTCGACCAGGAAGCCATTGAACACTCACAGGCACAAGCATGCACGTACAATACAAATTAATTTATTTAAACAATTAAAATGTAATATAGTACTTCACTTCTCACTAAAAAAAATTGTATCAATAAACATAAGAGACCTACAGACAATGCTGCTTGCTCCACAACACTTGATGACAGACTGATGGACTGATGGTTTGGAGTGACCTCCCACTCTCACTCTATAAACACAGGACATCTACAGACAATGCTGCTTGCTCCACAACACTTGATGACAGACTGATGGACTGATGGTTTGGAGTGACCTCCCACTCTCTCTCTATAAACACAGGACATCTACAGACAATACTGTTTGCTCCACAACACTCCAGTCCACAGTCCGAACTGACCGTGTGTGGGGCCCTTTAGGCATGTTGCCTTCAGGTTGAACTGACAGGCCGAACTGAAACAGTTCTACCTGTCCCAGCTCCCCACACACGTACAGTTCGGGCTGTCAGGTTATTATCTTCAATCCACCTTAAAATATGGTTGAGTGTTAAGGGGATTAGAATCTCGTGGCACCCTTGTGAAGGGGATTAGAATCTCGTGGCATCCTTGTGAGGGGGATTAGAATCTCGTGGCACCCTTGTGAGGGGGATTAGAATCTCGTGGCACCCTTGTGAGGGGGATTAGAATCTCGTGGCATCCTTGTGAGGGGGATTAGAATCTCGTGGCACCATTGTAAAAATTTTCGTAAGCGTTTTGTTTTTCAGATTTTTTATCCACAGTATTATATATCACAGTAACATATTAAAGAATGTATAAGAGTTTTAATTTTTTAATTATTTAAAATTAAAATAAACATTCCCTTACTGAGTTAATTGAAATATATAAATAACAATAATACTGACTGAACTACATAATACAGTTATAAAGTAAGATAACTTTGGAAATCAATTAATTAGCACATTAATTGACCTCAATGTGAGATCACTAATGATTAATAACACCAAACATATGTAATATGAAGTCATCAAAGGGGAAACAACTGTCTCACATCTTGTGACATGTCACGTGATATTTGAATACAAACGAAAATACAAAACTTTCTTCTGTTTATTTATGTTTATTATTTTAGTGTAATATATTTTCTTTATTATATTTTTTTGCCATTTTCCCTTCTGAAAACCTCGCGGCACCCCTGGCCGATCTCGCGGCACACCGGTTGAGAATCCTTGCTCCAAATGGACTAAAGGCGTTCACTTTGTCAACAGACAATTTAATTAAAATACTGAGTTATCATATATTTCTTGCTGGCGCTCATTTGGATGTTGCTATTTAAAACTCACGAGAGACTTTATTGCTGGTGATGAAGGAGTCGGGGTTTGAATCTCGGCAGTAGAAAGCCGTCAACATTTTAAAAGTGTTACTAGATACGTATGCCTATATAGGTGGTATCATCACCATGCTATAAGATTGTTACAATGTTGACGTTATTTTTACACTAGTAATACGTTCATACTGTTGTGATACTTTTGGAAATAATACCATTTGTTTACAGGCCAGTATTTTGTTTACTTTAAACTATAAGTTACACTTTGTGTAAACAATATTTTGGCAGGAGCGAGCTATGTGAGGTGCTTTTAAGATTTAAATAGTTATATAATAATGCTAGTTCTATAGGTCAATACTTTATACAAGACTAGACTTTAACGGAATTTAGCTACGTGCACTTGTTAGGTTAGATTAGTTAAAATTAATATAACTAGGTTAAAAATAGTTTAGAATATTAACAAATGTCCGTAATGTGACTGGAGCTAAGAGTTAAATTGAGAGGGAACACACCAGCATTTACCTGAAGAAAATATAGAAAATCATGCCCTAGTGACACCACCCTCAGTTGGCTGGTATTAGTACGATATAGAAGATAATTAAGATTAGTTTAAATTATATTGTTAAGGGCCGGTCTTATGACTCCTGGATAAATATTTATCTGGCCGATAAATATTTTTACCTAGTCGATAAGTTAAAAGTGCATCTTATGACTGCCAAATAGGATTTATCTGCCAGATAAAATGTATTCATCCATCACATTTTTATCAGGAGGTTTAAGTACTTGATAACTTTTATCTGAAAGTTAAAATGGTTGTTGCCATAGTGACGTGTTGTTTTTTATGAGGTTTCACATATCAGAATGTTTTTAGTTTAAAATCTTGGTTCACGTGTTTAGTAGGCACGGGCGTAGGCTCTAACTATATATAAAGGTAGAATAATAATAATAATAATAATAATAATAATAATACTTAGCACTACGTCTTACTATCCGTTCGGGCTATACGCTTATAAAGTTAGAACATTTAATTCACACTTTTATAAAAACTGACAAGCTATATGTTATATAGTTATATAAGAACAAATTATTTAAATGTGAGTACAATAAATGAAATTTTGTAAACGAGTTACCCAAATATTGACCACATTTTGGCAGACACCGAAATCAGAACTTCCACGACAACATAGTTTCTGCGCCCACGTGACGCCATCTGTTTACTCGCACTCATTTAGCCGCCATTATTTAACAAATGTTGAGCGTTGTATATCCATCACATTTTTATCAGGAGGTTTAAGTACTTGATAACTTTTATCTGAAAGTTAAAATGGTTGTTGCCATAGTGACGTGTTGTTTTTTATGAGGTTTCACATATCAGAATGTTTTTAGTTTAAAATCTTGGTTCACGTGTTTAGTAGGCACGGGCGTAGGCTCTAACTATATATAAAGGTAGAATAATAATAATAATAATAATAATAATAATAATACTTAGCACTACGTCTTACTATCCGTTCGGGCTATACGCTTATAAAGTTAGAACATTTAATTCACACTTTTATAAAAACTGACAAGCTATATGTTATATAGTTATATAAGAACAAATTATTTAAATGTGAGTACAATAAATGAAATTTTGTAAACGAGTTACCCAAATATTGACCACATTTTGGCAGACACCGAAATCAGAACTTCCACGACAACATAGTTTCTGCGCCCACGTGACGCCATCTGTTTACTCGCACTCATTTAGCCGCCATTATTTAACAAATGTTGAGCGTTGTAGCTACTAGACAGGTTGTACGCATGCGCGCACCAGTAAAAACAGTACCAACCTTGCGTTGTATGCATAAAAATATATTTATCCTACAGATAACTAGATAACTATCCAGCAGATAAATTCAGTTCATAATACGCGTAAAATATTAAAGTGGCTGATAACCTTTAGCTGGTAGCTAACTTTAACCTCACGATAGCAATATCTATCCGGAAGTCATAAGACCGGCCCTAAGGTTATAGAAGATGGACATTTTTTTAGTTTTGGAAATCTCTAAGGAGCCCCTTCCCGTTTTATATCCTTTCTCTTTTACATTTAATAATGTTCTAGCAGTTTAGGTGGTCCTTACACCAGTCAACACTTATTAAGATAAAATATTTAATAATAATTTGGTTATTTAGATAGTTCCCTCTACATTCCAGGCAAATTTAATTGTTTAAATTCTCTAACAGGTTTTTTAAATTGTACCGGGATTACTTTTTGAAATTTAAAATGCTTGGACCTTTATATTTATTTGGAATAGTCCCCTAACCCGCGTGCTAAATTACAGTTTTCTATACCACAGAGACATAGTTTTTGTATCAGTTTTGTAAATGTTGACCCCCTGACCCCGACCCCCTCTCCAACCCTAGTCATTTCTCCAGTTTGCTCTTTTTTTCTGGAGAAGTCCTACTTGTTTGCCAAATTTAAATGTTCTAACACCTTGAAGTTATTTTTACATGTCCCTCCCCCGCCACTTTCCCTTACATCCCGAGATTATTCAGGTCATTTTAAGTGGATCCTTTATCTTCCTTCCAAGTTTTCTACCACAGTGAAAATAATTGTTTTTTTTTCTATTAATTTTGAACGTTTTAAGCCCCTTCCACCCCACTCCCCATTTGTACAATTACCACTGAGATATTTCAAGTTTTTAGACTTGTTCGGTTATCTAGAGTTGTCTTGCTAGACTTCAAAATTAAAATTTTCTACCACAACAAATGTTTACCCTTCCCCTATTTCCTGGGGCCACACTTAAAAATTTAAAGTTTTAAGAATTTTACAACTGTTTATAGTGCTCCCTTTAGCTGCCTACAAAATTTCAATTTTCCACTACAATGATAAATAATTATTTACATTAGTGTTGGTAGTTTTGAACCACCCTTCACACTCTTTTCTGCCAAATCTTAATCTAATACCTCATATTTCAAGTTATTTTCTAATTATATCCCCCCTCCCATTTTCTCGAACCCCATTTTTAGATTTCTATGGTTATATGAGGTAATCCCTCTACCTTCCTGCGAAATTTCAGCTTTCAGGATTATCCATAAGTTCCTTTTCTTGTGCTGATCACACAACCACTTACTTTCTGATTTATATATACATTATAAATACATTAAATGTTATATACATTAAATGTTATATATATATATATATATATATAAATGTTAGTCGAGATTAAGAACCCATTCGGGCTATACGCATACATTAATTTTGCCAGTGAAATGGAGATGAGGACTGTATGATTTTAGAGGAAATGTACATGCAATTGCGTGGAAGAAAATGGGAAAGTCTTTAGGGAAAACCACTGGACACCACTGTGGGTTTTAGAACTGTTCTTAAAAAGAAATTATGTAGAATATACATAAATTATACGATAGCTATGCCCTTATTATATAAAATGTACATGTTAGACTCATTAAAAATACAAGTTTTTCAATAACTATAAACTCATGGCACACCAACTGAAAACAACTATTATGTATGTAATATAAAGCCCAGAAGTCAAAGCCTTTCCACACGTGGCAAGTTTTTACCCTCCACCGTCGCTAGGAGCGGTACCGTTCGAACTAAAGTCTTCTTGTTTAAATGTATTATTTCACTCGTGGCAGGTTTCAACCTCCGCCGTCGCTAGGATAGGTACCGTTCGAACTAAAGTGTGCTTGTTTAAATGTATTATTTCACTCGTGGCAGGTTTCAACCTCCGCCGTCGCTAGGAACGGTACCGTTCGAACTAAAGTGTGCTTGTTTAAATGTATTCTTTCACTCGTGGCGGGCGCACCAGGGCTATATAATAAGGGCTGTCCCAGTTCTTTGATGCTAACGCTGCCGCCTTGGTTCCGCTAGTTGGAGGGGGGAGCACTGGCGTGACGTCACCGGCCAGACACAGCGCGGCACCTGCCAAATCACCACGTGTTAATACAGTAGTATTCTAATGCGTGATGTTTAGTTCCGAGACAATTTTCAAATCACTTCATGGCGAGGAAAATTCATACAGCAGACAGAGAGGTATCATGAAATAACTTAAAAGACTATCTAATAAATTTATAATAAATTTCCTCAAGTGTGTGCACAAGCTATTCATGTCTATGCAAGAGTTAGAACGTTCATTAGAATTAGACATGTAAATAGAAATAAGCAATGTAAGCGAAGCGAAACTAAGAAAGCTAAGAAATGGATACAATCCAAGAAATAACAAATACATGTAAATTTGTGTGAGTTCCTTATGCTATAGAGTACGCAATTTATATTTATTATTATTATTATTATTATTATTATTATTATTATTATTATTATTATTATTACTACTACTATACCAACAGTAGTATATTAAGTGCTATGTATTAGTTTTGCTTGTATATGTAGGCAGCTTATGCAAGGGATATTATAGTATTATTATATTTTTTTTAAATAAAAACATGTGATCGGTTTTTGTTCTAATAAGTATCGTTATATTGTGTACTTATTTTTCTGTGTTATTATTATTATTATTATTATTATTATTATTATTATTACTATATTATGAACAATATTATTAGAGGTTCTTGTAAATTTCTAGAAGGTTTGGCTTGAATTAATTCTATTTACTACTTTGTATAGTGATTAATATCACTAGTTTAAATATTATTGACGGACCAGTCTTTCTGACAAGCCTCATTCAGTCTATCTAAAACCAGGCGCGCTAAAATATCTCGTAACTAAACACGTCAAACTGAGTAAAGTATTTAAGCTACAGAGATGAGTCTTATATCTAAATAAAATTCAGTTCATGGTCATCATTTCGTACGCTTATACTACCCATTTATTTCAATTAGGAAAAAACTTTTCAACAGAGTGAAAATGTGTCTGCTATAAAAACTTCATTATAGTTCTTTCATTAGAAAACAATTTTTTAAAAGCAAACCAATTGGAATATGGGAATTTTAATAATTTCCTCGTGTCTTAAAAGGTTTTTATAACAAATTTTGAAAAAATGACTGTGATTGTTCAAGTAGTTTACGATAAAATGTGAGTTATGTTTTGGAACTTTCGAGCGTTCTTTGTGTGTCATTCGAGCTCCATCAGGCCGGTGACGTCACGTCTTGAATGAGATAGGACCACCTCCAGAGCCGTAGTGAAACAGCCCTTACTATATAGCCCTGGGGCGCACCAGTGTGTTTGTAGTTTGTCGCGCGACCGCTCCTAGCGCTGGGTCGAAACACCAACTATGGAGGTTTTCACACGCAACGGACACGGCCGGGCCGTTTCTTCCCGTGCTCGGACTCAATTTAGACTTGGTGCGAGGTGGAAGCATTCTGTACTTCTATCATTTCTATTACTCTATTATCTTATAAGGTTTTAGACGGAGCACGGAATATATGTAGACCATCTAATAGCGTTAGTTTCCGATAGGCCTGTACTATGAGACAAGACTCTAGAGGAACACAAATCGCGAACAATAGCAACCAAAGGTGTGTTCCATGAACTACATCAGGACTTTGAAAATATTAACATGTGGAAAAAGTTAAAAAATAATCTTGTATCGTCCCTCTTCAATTCATAATTCCATCTTAAGTACAATATATATACAAAAACCTTCTGATTGCGATCTATTTCCACTCACTAGAAAACCCGAACTGGCTACAGAATGCGCGGCCAAAACTTTAAAACGACAGCGAAAATGACTGTGGCTGCTAAGACCTCACCACGTGTGAAAACAACTGCACTATAGCCCAGGCCCGTCTCTAGTGACTGTGGCTGCTAAGACCCACCACGTGTGAAAGGGCTCTTAAGTGGACATGGAGACAGACGTCAATCTCGTCTATTATCGTTTATCTGTGTACCGAGGTATTTGCCACTCTCCCTCTACATGTATCCGGATATATCCCTTTATACGCCTCTTCCTCAATCCTACCCTATTTGTGTTACTAAGTGTGGATAACCCTGCTATGTTCAGTGGAAACACATAATAATACAGAGAGAGCCAGTTAACAGTAACACATTTTTACACTTAACAAGCGTACAATAAACATTCACACATTTTTAACCAAATTAAAGTTCTTCTTCTTATCTTAACATACGATTATATGTACGTTAAGGCAGATTAGAGGAATTGTACTCCAATTTGAGCAAATGTGGATATATTTCCTCCATATTATGTCTTCCTCATGCCTTTAACATTTGTGTAAATATTCGGCTAGCCCGGACGGATATTAGAAAGCTAAACACGCAATTGTCTTTAGTAGCCTATATATTATTTTTGTACCACGTCGTACTACCCACCCAGTATTTTCGCACTTTAATAGTGTTGGGAGGAGAATCTCAGATTAAATGCACCTTCATTTACGTGAAGGAAGAGTAAAAGGTCATTTACGAACAAAAATACCTCAGTATATACGGCTGGAATTCGAATGTCAATAAGACTAGGTGAACTTGCTTATCTTTCCAGGAACTGTGACCTTAGTGAAACATGTACTCTTATTTGGCTGGAGATGGAGGTGAGGGGTTTATTTAGGGTTTTAAATGAGATAATCGTTAGTTAGTTAAAATGACCACTACAATAGCCCGTAGTCTAGCATATCAGATGTGGTACACCCGCGCAAAGATGTATTATGGGAAGTGAAGTTTTAAAACTATAATCACCATGAGATGTGCGTCAAGCTATCTTAAAAACCCAACCTCCTAAAGACAAAAATCAAATATCTAATAGTTCATAGCTAATCCACCATTAATTTGAAAGACATTAAAAAAACTTACATATTAAGATAAAAATTAAATATATAATACTTTAGAAAGAATTCAGCCGATCGTATTGAAATGTTTACACGTTCATTTAAAACAAATTATTAAGTCAAATATAAAAATCCAAACACTCGCAGTTAATAGGTTTGGAAAATTTGATAAATTTCATCAGTTAAAAAAGCTTTAAAAGGAAAACTAATTTAAAATTTGAAAAATATATTTTGAAATTGAAACACATTTATAATCAGTTTAGCTTTTAAAAAAGTTTTCTTTTTCAAAAGTGTTCTGATGCACGATTCCCCTTAATGACACACCCAAGATTCTATTTGAGAGATTTTAAAGGTAAAGAGTATTAAATGTATCGAAGCTATTTCCGTATTCCTTCCCCCACTCTCAAACATTGAACATTTTAGAGAGACTTTTTTATGTGTATAGCAGTATATGTTTTGAATACCAAATAGAAGCGAGCTATTAAAATATAGCCTTTGTATTCGACACATGTTGAGTGATCTATATTACAGCTGTAGTTACTTCCAGGACACTTGGCCTGAATCTAAAAGGTTATTGTACAAAGGCAACAAATATCCACTGAAAATGATGTTCAACAAAAATTTAGTCTAAAACAAAAAGTTTAACTATAAAATGTCTAAAGTGATAACAAGTCTTATGAAAAAGAAAGTATAATACAAATTATGCTAAACGTTTATGTAGTGAAACTTACTACATGGCTACCTATGCCTACTAATGATGCGCGTATCCTTAGTTTATTTCAGTTCACTCTTTCTTCAAATAAAGGTAAAACAATATTACTACTCGGGACTCAGGAGAACCACTTTAAATTAAAAAATAAGGACGGCTGAAATAACTGGTGTTGATGTTTGCAATGGAAGTACTCTCGATGGGAACATACAGGTGTTCAGGAAGTATTCACGAAGGGAACATACAGGTGTTCAGGAAGTACTCTCGATGGGAACATACAGGTGTTCAGGAAGTACTCACGATGGGAACATACAGTTGTTCAGGAAGTACTCTCGATGGGAACATACAG
>CABFWB010003198.1:31115-44834 GCA_902151455.1 Timema bartmani | reverse complement strand
GGGGGGGGGGGGGGGGGGGGGGGGGGGGGGATAACGGTTCCCCTGAACAAAGTAATGTGAACAGTTGAACAGTGTGTGTTCAATGATCAATGGATTGAACAGCCGTCTATTTGCAGAGATAAACATGTACACTACTCTCCGTTTACTTTGAAAGGAACAAGTCTTTCCTCTACGGATCAAACTATGGAAATACCATATTTAAGTTTGCGTATCACGTGGGTTATATTCAAATTATACATTTACTCGTAATGGTGGGCAAACAGATTAAATGATAGTCTATTTTAGTCTGTTTTGCCAATGATGATGAGGTCAGGATTCAAATACCGGCTGGTGGGACTGAGATATGTATCCACAAATTGATTACCACTCTTTTTCTACGCAAATACGGGTACTTTTTCTGTAAACTTGCTTTTTACTACCCTTCCGGACCAGCTGTGTATATTTTATAATGAGATAGGAACGAAGAAGTTAGAGCTTAGATTAGATGCACCCAAATTTGCGTATGGATAGTGGGATAAATGAGAAACCACTTTCCGTGATACATCCGGACGAATTCAAACCCTGAAATCCAAGTCACTGAAAAACCAAATAAGATGAGAGTGACATGTCCACGTTCCCAAAGGTTCTGATCTCAATTAAAGATGAAAAAGAGGGAAAGGCGAAGCTAAATAATAAAATAAGTTAACATATTTGAGACCCACGTCTTGTAAATGTCCCTTTTAAACTCCAGTAGTTCACAATAGTTTACAAAGTCCCCACAGAACTGATCCGAGGAAAGTAATGCTTATTCATCACTCAAAACTTATAGGTCTAATAATAGTTACAAGGACACTTTGAATGTCAGGAGGACCGGGTTCAATTCACCGATAGATAAGATTACTCAACAAGTATATTTATATCAGGTAGTTCGAGTCACAAAGAGCCAACAAGGCGGTGCTATTTCTATCATACATAGAAGGAACGCAACATACAACATAAAAAACATCATAAATTAGAATCCATAATTTGTAAGGAGTTAAGATCCCAATTACAGCGACGTAACGGGGTTTCAGAAGATGAGGGAGGGGGAGGTCAGAGGGGAGGTAATTAAAGACGACTACTAATTGCTCCGAGCACCGCTCTTGGTGTCGCCGGTTTATCATCTTACCAACTCGTTATCAGCCGTAGTAACTCTGATCGCAAGGGATGATGGTAGTTTATAGCTGGCCGGCAGGACGTGACGCCACCACGTGGTAAAACGTTACAAGTACCAAGAACTACGTGGCTTGTTTGACTACGACTCGGGGGGTCAGGGTTTGAACTCCAGCAGAACGTTCTTGCACCATTTTTATACACAATGTGTTTTAGTAGTTTTCACCAAGAAAATGAGGGTGTACTTACGTTCAGCCATCAATCATATTTACTTATATTTGTTTTAAGTAATACTGCTGAAAAAAAACTAGTATAGGAAAACCTTTACTATAAGTAGGCTAGGCTGGAGAAGCCACTAGATTTACTGTCATGCATTCTTATTTTAAATTATTGGATCTGTCTGTAGCTGTTACTTTGATATATATTATTAATGTCTGTAAAATTGCACAAACATAAATTATTATTATTATTATTATTAGCACCGCGTCTTACTACCCATTCAGGTTAAACGCACTTATGCTAATGTGTATTTGTAGACCCGCCTCGGTGGCGTAGTTGGCTAACGCGCCAGTCGTGTTGAGCCAGACCACCGAGGACGGGCACATAGAGGTTCGAATCTCGGTCGGGTGAACTGGGGGCGGTTTTCCACTCTCCCTCCAAGAAAATGCGGGTTCAATGCCTCTAAATGCAACCTTCCCAATTACTAATCCATTAGTGTAATTAGTACTTAAGCGTATAACCCGAACGGGTAGTAAGACGTGGTGCTAAATAATAATAATAATAATAAATAATAATAATAATAATAATAATAATAATGTATTTGTAGGGTAATTGTGAGATGAAATGGAGGACCTACAGTTTAACGTGGGATCCGAACCACGGTGTAGGCCTGGCATTCCACACATTCACAAGTTGTGATTAATACACGTCTTGTCAGAGGTGAAGGAAGGGTTTGGCAATCAGATAAATTTGTGCCAGGACCGAGGACACAAACATAAATATTAAAATGATATAAATTTTGACTTCAACAAATAATTTTGAACTTTATAAAGGGTCATTTCTATGAAAATTGGACTTAAACACGCTGCCATACATGATTAGTTAGCCAAAGAAATAAAATGCAGGTACAATTATTTTATAAGGAAGCCATAGGCCCACTTAAGAAATTATTTAATTACTAGGTTTAACACACGAGTTATTATTGGCTTAATCTTAGAAGTGGAGTAAAGGAGGGTAATAATATAGTGTGCACCCAAATTAGCATGATAAGAAGATGAAAAAAAATCATGTGTAAAAACCCTAATATCCCTTTTGCCCCCTAATACTCCCGGCCCAGATTCAAATCCCAAATTCCCTATCAAAAGAGACTTGTTATAATTATAGTCCAACGCCTTAAATATCGAGACCATCGGTTTGTGTCTTTATTTTTTATTTATTTTTAGCACCTCGTCTTACTACCCGTTCGGGTTATACGTTTATGCACTAATTACGCTCATACGTTTAAGTTATATTTATAGCGAGTTTAACCGCATTTGCGTGAAGAGATAGTGGAAAACCAATTAGGGAAAACCACCCTCAGTACACCCTACCGAGATTCGAACCTTGATCTCCCCGTCATCAGCAGTCTAGTCTACTGCGAGAAGAGCGTGTTAGACCACGCCGCCACCGAAGTGAGTGGTTTTTTATAAATAATTACAGTATATTATAGCTAACCCTATGGGACAGTACTTTGTAATCACCCTGTGTAAGCGTATTGCACTCATTTTGAAACGCCGTGTGTGGTGCGACCAGCTCATCCTGCGGTCCAAAACTCAAACTAACTAGACTAGGGCAGCAGGGTAAAAAAAAGGTGTGTTTTAAGGAAATGCACTAGGATTCACACGAGGGTAGGATGAAAAACACAACCCTTGTGCACCCACCGGGTTTCGAGGTTTGTACTCCCGAGTCATTATAAAGATTTCTGTACACAATGTTTTACCATTCCTCTGGGCTATCCAACAACAGGGTAGCAGCGATGAAGAAGAGAACATTAAGAGAAAATGTATCCACATTT
The DNA here is from genome assembly GCA_902151455.1 of Timema bartmani. NCBI lineage: Eukaryota > Metazoa > Arthropoda > Insecta > Phasmatodea > Timematidae > Timema > Timema bartmani. The sequence goes on along the minus strand of CABFWB010003198.1, from coordinate 41,650 downwards.
GCATGGAGCTAGAGTAGATTTTTTTAAAAGAAAAATAGCCTTCAGAGATAACTGTCCGGGATTCGAATCCCAACCTCTCGTTGCCAGAAAATCAACTCCCAAAGTCTTAGGCCTTAGGCCACGCGCGCGGGTCACGTTAAAAAAAAAGTGTTATTTGAGCTGTCCCAGATATTTTTAATCTTTGAATAAATAAAACATTTTAATTGTAATTAGTTGTAATAGTATAATACTTTTTATAAGTTACTAAAGTTTTGTAGCTCCCAAATTAATTCTCTATACACTTTCAAAAGTATTCATAAAACTAATGAATAAATGGATTATACACATTAAATTGATCCATTCCATCCCAGCGCGTCACACATTATCCGGGTGCGACGGTACACCCACACACCCACACACCCACACACCCACACACCCAAACGAGGCTAAAATATGCTAAGTGGCAAAAGCTGTTTTTCATCTATCACATTTCTGAAATGACAGCCAACATTTCCACAATGAACTGGAAAATTAATGAGTCACGTGACCTTAATGAGTTTTAAATGTCTAGTGCAACTCCACCGTAATTAGTTCCCCATGGTGTATTACAGATGAGAGTGCAGTTGCCAAACGTAAAAAAACAAGGGTTGAGGGGGTTAGTGTTGGGAGGGGATGAAATACCACTGGAAATTTGGACGAACATATTACCGATAATTATGTAGTCTAATATTTCTAACGATTAAAAGTTCCACTTCGTTTAATGATATGGAATCAACATAATAGAATTACATATTTTACTGAATTACTGTTTATGTTACTACGGACTGTAGTAATTATTTTTATTTAAGGCTTTACCTCCGTGTTGCTTATTTCCTCGCGTCCCACTGCCTTTTCGAGTTTTAGGCATTTAACTACACTAATTGTGTAGAAACGAGGAAGGTAGAGTTGTGAATAAATGTAGCCACATTTGTGTGGAGGGAGAGTAGGAAACCATTAAGTAAACTATATCCGCAGTAGAACCTGCATGGACTCGAACTCCGACCTACCTGCCACAAGTAAACCAGACTTGAGGAGCTTGACATTTAGTCCACATGTCTATCTATTAGAAGAATCGTTAAGGTCTAAAATATTTCCACTTCTGATTATTGACTTAGAACGAGTTAACATTCTGTGGTATAAAAAAACTGTTCCCAATACGTACAAGTTCAAACAGACGTCTGATTAGGATCAGGAGAGTAGAACTGATAAAAGGAAGGACAGTTTTTGTCAACAGTTGCACTCAAACAAAAATAGCTTTATTTATTTAAAAGATGTGAAAATGTCTGCGTTGAAAGAAAGCACATTCCCTCGAGGGACTTTACTTTTAGGTAAATGTTTAACAAACAAATGCTATAGTTCGTTTTTCGGGAGTAGGTATTACTGAAGGAGAGTACCGAGTACTTCTTCTGAAAACAGCGAGTGAAGAATCACACGCTATCCATATCTCGTGGTAATATTTTACGTCCACATTCCATTTCTTATCAGCTGGCACAAAGTCTTTTGCAGCCTTACCTTCTTTATTATAGGTGATAGTGGTTCATAAATGAGCGAGAAGAAAGCGATACTAAGCGATAGTACTATTTCGGATAGTTTTTCTAGTTTTACAAGAAAACCATTGCGTTTTCCGACAAAATGATCTCAACAGATATTAAACAAATATTTTAAATGTCTTAAACAAAAAAATGAGAAAGAAAATCAGTTTATAAATGGCCGAGATACAAGCGATAATAAAAAACTTGTTCTGCCATTTTGATTCGAATATGGGTGACCTGGCGGTCCAGGGGTAAGGTGTCAGACTTCTGTGCTGGGGGTCCGGGGCTCAATCCTCCGTCCCGGCACAGATTTATCTGATGGCCAAACCCTTCCTTCACCTCTGACAAGACGTGTATTAATCACAACTTGTGAATGTGAGGAATGCCAGGCCTCCACCGTGGTTCGGATTCCACGTTAAACTGTAGGTCCTCCATTTCATCTCACAATCACCCTACCATTACACATTAGCGTAAGTGCGTACAAACCGAACGGGTAGTAAGACGCGGTGCTAATAATAATAATAGTAATAATAATATTGTTTCAAATATGGCGGCTAAGTGATCAAAATTCGAGTCATGTGACCAATGGTTTTTACACATCTTGACACCCTAAATAAAGTATGCGAAGTCAAACTCCATGACTACGGGAGAAAGCCCTGTTTTTCACTCTTTGTATGAATACAATCATGTATGTCCTTCCTACGCAATTCACTCGGCGTGCTAAGGGAATGTTCAGTCTGATCAACGGTTTAACAAACCTTATTTTGAGAAGTCTGACCATCATATGGGACCATCTGGTTACAAACCACTCATGCAATATTTTACCTTCACTTGACAAACATTAATGGACCTTAAAGGTATCTAACGTGAATTGCTAATTGGCATTGGTCGCCTTTGACGAAATATCGGGGTTCAAACCCCAGCCGGATGCACGTGTGATTTTCTTTCTCGTTTTCTTATCCTAAGTTGTGTATTCCTCTGAACTACCCTTATAGTTCCTATTCTTTAAATTAAGTATCTAAGAGATCTTGTATTAAACGTACCTTCTCAAAAGAGAACCGATGTAGACTCGAACCAAATACCTCTAGGATAGCCAGTGTTTTAAGCCCCGAAGAGTCTGTCTGTGCACGTAGCAAATACAATATTTCTGAAAACTTTATCATGTTGGATTATACTTAACTTTATATATTTGTGTTTAGCTATAATCTATCCCGTTAGTTCTTCAGAAATGTTACTAACGGTATTTAACACGTACTTTCTGGGTCAAATTATATCGGCACACGACTCACAAACTAACTTAATCCTAAACTCAACCTAATACTCTGTATCCCTGGCATTAATTCATTATTATGAAAGGGCAAGCCTCCGTTTTCACCAATGAGTTATGCTGTGAAACTCGAACCCTTGACCCTTGTTCAACATAGACGCGCTACCGACCGTGATAAAGTGTCGTACCTTATCACTGGAGTACTTATATTCCCCCTCCTTGGCATGCTTGATTTTCAAACACGCAAATAAAGTTCATTGCAAGTGGTTGTTTTTTTAAACACCGGGACTGGACGATCAACTCACTTTATTACACAGCCAGGGAGCTCAACTTATTAGAGGGTGGTGGCAGTCATTCCTTGCAGGAGGGCATTGATTAGCGGTAATTAACCGGGGAGGGGAGAGAGAGGGTAGTTGGTCTCGAACTACCTTACACGAGTTGAGTTGCCTCATAAATTGGAAACAGCCACCACGAAACAACTTGACCGCGAGAGGCAGAAACAACATCATCTCCCAAATAGACCATGGCTACTCGCAAGAATCATCTGATTCCATCCACGGGCATCAGTGTGGACAATATTTTATTAATACAAGACTCATTCGTTTTTCAGGTTTTCCAGAAGGAATTCATATTTTTACAGACACAATTCCCATTTTTGCAGGCAGATTAAAAAGTTGTGAATTTGACTATTGTAAATTCACGCTATTGGACTGTAGCCCGGGATGATTTGACCTTGATAGGAAATGTATGTTGTCAGTATGCTTGTTATTTTTTGTAGGTTTTTGTGAAATTCCTTTTTTTCCCAGTTTTTTACGGGTACAATAAATGTATGGGTTTTCTCGGCTAACCTAAATAATTATATATCCACGTGCTAAAGGTCCTTGAATCGAGTTTCATGTCCCGGTGTCAATACCTACCCACAACAATAGCCATTATGTCTGAGGCGTTAGACTCGCAACTTACCTCGTTGGCGTTGATAGGATGTTGAGGTTTGAATCTAATCTTAGTGGGGCTGTTTTCAATTTTCGCTATAAGTTTTCCATCCTCTCTCATCAATAATGTGGAAACATTTCACTAAACTACCCTTCTCATACGTATACCAAGGATGTAATAAACGTGTAACTATTTTCTTATTCATAGAGAATTATGAATTGTGAAAAGAGCCTGTTTATTATATTTATCTAGTTAACAAATAATAGATTAGTAGTTAATGAAAGATTTGACCTTGATTGACTTAGGAACGCTATACTTAGTACTTATATTATGTCCATACATCGGGAGAATGTTTGCAGGAGCTCATTCGTGACCGAGCTTAGAGTCTGGTGTTCAATCTCAAGTGGATACACTGTGGAATTTTGGAATTTTAATGCGTTTGTTGCTCTATATATCATAGATATGTTCAATTACTTAGTTTATTCAGAATTATTTAATCAATATTCTCGTCTAGTTTATTCATAATTATTTAATCAATATTCTCGTCCAATATTTCTTTTAAATGTATAATATTTGTAGATTGTTAATTGTGGTGTAATCTTTTTGGCTGTAAAAAAATTTATTACAATTTTTTATCGTAAAATTTAAAAAGAAATCTAATTAAATACAAATTAAAGTATTTTTAATACTAAACTAGACCAAGAACTTTTAACATTGTACTTCACGAATTCCTCACAAGGCCGCATGTGACTTCATAGTCAGACTTAGTGCGCCTCAAGTGCGGCGCTATACTAAATACAAGACGTCACCTACCTGAAATTGAATGGAATGGGCCGATTTCACATATGAAAGTGGCCCTAAATTTCTCCAAAATTGTAAGACGTTCTTAACCTTAGTACAAGTTTTTCTATATACATTAAGTATTTATAGAGAAACCCTTTAAAAAAAAAAACGACATGAATATTGGCTCATTTTTAAATTCAATTGAAATTACTCACTGTACAATATATATATATATATATATATATATATATATGCTTGTACTAAGGATTATAAACTCTAATATAAAATCGCTCAAGAATGTATTTCTACTAATTAAACATATCAGCAGCTAATAAAACACTTCATGTTATGAAACTGTAGGAATACAATTTAGTTTGAGAATGTATAGTTTATAAATGATGAAGAGATGCAGGACTATTTGACAGAATACGAGTATAGCGCCGCAGCCCCCCCGGGTTGGACCAAAAGAAATAGTTGAAGATCCTGAGTAGCCCTTTGACTCGAACCACAAGCCGTCACACGTTAAAAAGGAGTAATATATTCCTGGAGAAAGTCAACGTCCCGTTTCATAAGGTTGTTTTGTTTGTCCAGTTAGAGCTGCGGTCACCGCTAGTTTACGATATCATTACGCGCCTCCTTGCTAAACGCCCTCATTTACAAGCTCAGTCACATCCATCCCCCTGACCCCCCTTCACTCTCGAGAGAAACGAGCAGGAACCATCAGTTAAGGCGGTGTGCGCCGGTGGCTTAGAAGAGAGCCGACCTAACGGAAGGCTAGTTAGTTCAACTGGACGTGTGGTGTGGTTAGCATAAATCTGTATTAGCTTGAAGCGGGATTCAAACGTTTGGTAGCGTTTTACTAGACACACATAAAAAAGTTTGAATTTGAAAAAAAAAATAGTTCCAGCCAGCTTGAGTTTGTTTGTGTCTAGTAAAAAAAATAATTAATAAAACCTCACTTTCATGTAATGTTTGTTTTTAAAGCCTAAAGGTGAGTTTAAATTACTTGGTTAACTAAATGTTACCTTAAGCCTGATCAGTACAATCAGTGTGGACGTGGAAAAAGGACAAAGGACTCGTATAGTCTGGTGACGATGAGGTCTTGGTTCGAACCCCAGCTGGGTATAGTACCTTCCCCGTCCATACCCAACTCGTAGACTCGTAGAATCACACCGCGTCTTACTACCCGTTCGGGTTGTACGCTTATGTACTAATTACGCTAATGTATTAGGGATGAGGATGGTTTAATTGAAATGAAGTGTATCCGAATTTGCGTGGAAGGAGATTGGAACCATATTTAGGAAAAATCATCCTCAGTACACCCAACTGGGATTCAAACACCGACATCCCCTTCATCGGCAGTCTAATAACTTATATTGCGAGCGTGACGTCTTATACCATGCGGCCACCAAATCGGGTCAGAATAAGTTAAACCGCTAAGGAATGTTATAATAATAGTAATAATGATGATACGGCTTTAAGGACGAAGTTAAGGATTCGCCTTCTATATTTAACAACACATTCTGATGAAGTTCTAATTATAGCCTGCATTAAGAAATACTAAATATGTTCTGCTATGAGTATCACTGGTTCGATTCTCAAATAGAGATGAAAACATCTCAACGTTAATATTTATAACAGGTAGTAAGAAGTGGCACTAACAAACCGGAACAACAACAAACACTAATGATGAAGGTTTCCATAGATGGTAGCTATACCCTGATTTTGGCTGGAAGAGCAGTTTAGAGAATTCAAACATATTTATTTGCGGCCAACATTGATAACATTTTACCATAATATTATTGTTATTTTATAGCTATTAATAATATCTATCAAGAGTTACAGCATTAGGTAACATGACTTGATATATGAATATATAAAAATTGGTTTAGCAACTTTAGTAACTATCTTCTAGTGTTCTTTATACCAAAATCATACCATAGCTACACTTTCATAAAGTTAATTTTCAAGCTTTTACAAGATATGTTTTCTTTAAGGTGATTTAGAATACTTATTTCAGAAATAAAATAGGGCCTATACAACATGAAGCTAAGAGTTCCCTTGACATAATAATTTGGGCCTGTACAATATGAAGCTAAGAGTTCCCTTGACATAATAATTGGGCCTGTACAACATGAAGCTAAGAGTTCCCTTGACATAATAATAGGGCCTATACAACATGAAGCTAAGAGTTCCCTTGACATAATAATTGGGCCTGTACAACATGAAGCTAAGAGTTCCCTTGAAATAATAATTGGGCCTGTACAACATGAAGCTAAGAGTTCCCTTGACATAATAATTGGGCCTGTACAACATGAAGCTAAGAGTTCCCTTGACATAATAATTGGGTGAGTTCGTAGGAGGGTCTAACCACCTTAACAAACTTCTTCCTAACTTCATCTCGCTTGAACAGAACACTTTAATTAATTTACAAAACAAGTCGCATCAATAGATCCCCCCTTTCCTATTTTACAACTCTATATGAGGTTGGAGGATTTCTAAGGGACTGCACAGCTCCAATTTGCGACGTCATGTGAATCTACCATCAATTAGCATTGTCATATGCAATGACGTCATAAGGAGCAAGCTTAAAAACGTAAAGTAGGCCTACCTGTAAAATTGTCTTAGTATTTTAATTAATTCAAATATGTTTATTTTACGGTAATTATTTTTAACTTTATTTAAAAATATATTTCTTATATACTTCTATATTATTAGTACTATATCCAGATTAGTTTTCTTCACAAGCAATTCAATTGTTAGTTAAAATACAAAGAGATTTTAGGCATTAAATCTGGGAGTAAAATCTTTTGATAGCTAATATGAACAATATTCTACCTGATTACCAGTGAGTTAAGGGACTCTAATATATTTCAAAGGTAAAAGTTCAAATGAATGTGTGCTAATTAAAGAGGTAAAAAAACAAAGCGTCTACTTACTGAAATTTCATTTTGTTTGCATAGTAATTACTTTCTCTAGATAGGTTTAAGGTGATTTCTAATCGTTGTTGCGATGTTATGGTAGGTCACTAGATAGTCCCAGCGGTCCCGTGAGCCAGAATATCCAGGGGAATCCCCACTGGCAAGGTAACGTGTATCTGGCACAGTTCCAAAAAGGGCGCTCAACATCACACGAACATTATTATAATATTATAGTGTACGTAGATGGAATCACGAAGTTTGGTTAAATTACATAAACATAAACGGACAGAACGGCAGACTTCATTAATTATATTCCCAAGGATAAATATAAACAAAAATCAGTACCGGTGATCGCATGGTCTAACGCGTCACTCCTGCCTTAGGCCGGATTGCCGGTGACGGGGAGATTGGGGTTCAAATCCCGGTCAGTTGTACCAAGAATAGTGTTTCCTGGTTAGTTTCCCACTCTCCTTTCAAGCAAATGTGGGTAAGGTTACATTTCCTCTAATATTTCCCCTTACTCATCCCACTCTATTAGAGTAATTAGTGAATGCATATACCCGAACAGGTATAAGAACAATTTTATGTTATCAAAACGTTATACTGCTTATATTTGGTATGAATAACGTTATACAGCTTATATTTGGAAGGATCATGTAATAAAGTAAACAAAATGTAATAACGTTCAATAAAAACCAACCTTATTTAATTTTAATCAATTTAAAATTGATAGGCTTAGTTATATAATATATTCTTTCAAACACCTTAAATTCTAAATTTCCCTTTTAGTGACATTTTAAAATTGTTTATATTTTTAATTAGAGCTTAGTCAATGAATAAAAGTATTATTGTACTGTAAGCTCGCTTGCCACCCACCGATATGACACACCGGACCACTTTGATGTATCGGCCGAAACCCAACTTGTCTAGTAATACCTAATATAGATGATTAAATCAATATAAATAAAACTCCAATCTTCTTAAAATATGACAAGAATGTCCTTCTATCAGTCAAAAGAAAGCACTCTTAGTTCTCCATTCCACGAGTACGTCTTAGTGTGATGAATAAAACAAGTACGAGACTTGCTTTCCATTATTTTGTTCGAGGGAGCACTCGCAATATTAGAGAGCAAAGCAACAGAAAGAACCAGAGTGGTTTGGGGAACGAGAACATTCAAAAGAACCAACTGGGAGTTTTGGTCGAGGGGTAAATAAATGTTTGTTGGTGACAGTGAGGTAGTGAATAGGTGGGCGCCACCCTTAGCCCCACCACCCACTAAATATATATATATATATATATATATATCTTTTTTAGCACCGCATCTTACTACCTATTCGGGCTATACGTCTAAGTACTAATTACGCTAATGGGTCAAAGATGAGTAAGGTTGAATTTTAGATGAAGTGGAGGGAAAGTGGTAACAATTAAGGAAAAACTATCCTCATTACACCCGACGGTGATTCGAACCCTGTCCTCCTTCCATCTGCAGTCTAGTCTATTTCGATTGAGACACCTTAGACCAGTGGTTTACAAACTTTTTAGACCAAACTAGCCCTTGGACCATAAAAAATACATGTTGGTCTAACACGCTATTCTCGCAGTAGACTAGACTGTCAATGACGCGGAGATCAAGGTTCTAATCTCGTTCGGGTGTGCTGAGACAATTTTTTTTCAAAATAGTTTTCCATTCTCCATCTAGGTAAATGCGGGTACATTTCCTCTAGCCATAGCATTACTCATCCCTAAAACGATTGGCGTAGTTGTCATATAAGCAGGTTATTTTTCTAGTATTTAATGCTCTAAGTATTATTTGTGTTCCTGTGTAAATGTGTTATAAAACAAACACTGTACAACCATTTCATGTTAGAAAAACATAAATAGGAAATGTCTTTGTAAAAAATATAGAAGCCAAATCTATCACTTTTGTTTGATTGTTTAGGTGCAGAATTATTCAATTATGTAAATTCCCTGATTTTTCCTTATTTTTTTATTAAATTCTCTGACATTTCCCTGCTACAGAAATATTCCCTGAAATTTCTAGGTTTCCCCTGTATGTAGCCACAATGTGCGAAAAGCTTAACAAATTTCAAAGTTTGATTACTTATTTAAGGGTATTACATGGGTATTTAAATCCAACATTTAGCATTTTACTACCCCTAAAATCTTGTTTTAAAATATTTGTTGTATTTTTTAAATAAGTTCTTTCTTTTTTAAAGACAACTCGTTGACACTGGCATATGTCTATCATTCAGATTTGAAAAAATTGACAGTATTTATTACTGAGGTACTGATGTAGTGTGAAAAACAAACACATGATAACCTGAACTCTCCTCAAGGAGGCTGAGATAATTCTGACGAGGCAGAGTTTGATAAACGTTGCCTTAGACCAGGCGGACACTGAAGCGGCTAAAAAACATATTGATGGGAAAGTAAACAATTAAATTAGGATGAAATCACGTTAAATTCATATTAAATAACACACACACGCACACACACACATATACATATATACATGTATACACACGCACACACACATATATACATATATACATGTATACACACGCACGCACACACATATACATATATACATGTATACACATGCACACATACGATACATACACGCACACACACGATACACACATGTATACACACGATACACACATGTATACACACGATACACACATGTATACACACGATACATACATGTATACACACGATACATACATGTATACACACGATACATACACACATACATACATACATACATACATACACATACATACACACATACACATACATACACACATACACACACACACATACATACACACATACATACATACATACACACATACATACATACGATACATACATACATACACACGATACATACATGTATACACACGATACATACATGTATACACACGATACATACATGTATACACACGATACATACACACGATACATACACACGATACATACACACGATACATACACACATACATACATACATACATACATACATACATACATACATACATACATACATACATACACACATACATACATACATACACACA
>CABFWB010003198.1:0-15630 GCA_902151455.1 Timema bartmani | reverse complement strand
TCATCTAGGATATCAGTCTATTCACACTGTTTGTGTGCTCCATGTCTCATTGCTCATCTAGGATATCAGTCTATTCACACTGTTTGTGTGCTCCATGTCTCATTGCTAATCTAGGATATCAATCTATTTACACTGTTTGTGTGCTCCATGTCTCATAGTTCATCTAGGATATCAGTTTATTCACACTGTTTGTGTGCTCCATGTCTCATTGCTAATCTAGGATATCAGTTTATTCACACTGTTTGTGTGCTCCATGTCTCATAGTTCATCTAGGATATCAGTTTATTCACACTGTTTGTTTCATGGAGATGAGGGAGGTTGAGCCTCAACCAGTCAGTCACAAGCAAACCAGGCAAGAAGAAACTGACGCCTTTGAGTGTGTGTCTGCTAGTGTGGCTTATATTAGACTATACATTAAATATGAACCTCTTTGAAAGGAGGAAAACTATAATTGAAACAGCTTGAGTGATCCTTTTGAAACAAATACTTACTATGGTTAGTAGTATTGTTATTAATGGTTTAAGAGATCCTTCAAAACCAAAAAGGTCATTAGCATCATAATCACACACAAATAACTATGTAAAAAATTACAGAAGATCAAAAAGTTAATGCACTGTTAGGAAATAGCTGAGTCAGAGGGAGGAAGTGGCTTATGCCTTAATTTCGCCATGTAAATAAAGATAATAATAATAAAGTGAGCTCCATCAAATCCTTCATACGGGAGATTTCTTCAAGTCTCACCACTAAAAACAACACGATCAAGTTCTTAGAGGCTGGAGGGACACTTTAGATAGCAAAGGTTAATTTTTAAAACTTATTTTTAACACCAAGGTTTATAACTTCTTAATTTAAGTGGTATGAATGAGCTGATTAATGATAAATTCAGCAACAGTGACGTGTATAGGGGAGGGAGGGGGGAATAACATTGAATAGTAAATAATAAGTGCACATCGACACATCGGCCTCCTTATCACTGGCAATCCAGTCTAACGCGAGATCAATGATTTACAGCATATGACCATCTAATGATTCAAGAGTCTATGGCTTAATTCCAGTAATGGCCAAACAATTCATCACCGGGGAAATTTGTAGCTTTCCCTTTCTCGGTGATAAGTTAACGGCCTGGGTATTGGATGTTGTGTCTGTTATAGAACTAAGTGAACCTATAAGCAGTGCCCTCGATTCAGCTAGTGTACGTTAAATACTCTAAATTTAAAACAAATCAAACTACGGTAAAACAAGAGATACGATTGAGTTGAGAATTCATCAGATGAACTAATGATCTATGCCTTCATTATGTCCTTAATTAAAACCCCCGTCACGAGTTTTAATCTGAACACAGTGAAGTAAACTTGAACAATTTAATTTAATAGTAAAAGTTAAGTTTTTCCCTAAACGTGTTTGTGTTTGCCCCGGCGTGCAAGTCTGTGAACAAGGTTCATGAATGATTGCGTACAAGACAAAGATAATCATAGGGGGGTAAGGGGGGATATAAGTTTAAAATGAACAGGGCTCAAGAAAATGGGAACTTAGGGAATAGGGGCCAAGATAGTATCTTTCTTCAGGAGCAAATTGTTATTTAATTATGTAATGTTAAAGAAAATAGACGGCTTCTTTAACTACTACTAAAAGAACTGTGTTTCGTTTTCTCACTTTCTTTGAGAAAACCTTTAGAGCCATTTTTTCTCTTTATTAAAATTAATTACTACATTTTAATTTCACCTACAAAAAAGTTTGAGAAAGGGATTTTTTTTTTTACGGTAAATATTGAAAGTAGATTAATGGTAATGAGCTTTGGTTGAATAAAATATTCGTTTCAGTCATTGGAACATCTTGTTACACAAGTTTTACCCACCATTCAACAATTTGAGCCTTAAAATAAAGTACAAAAGAAACATGGAGTGTTTCAGTTGATCAAATTTAATGAGTGAAGTAACTGCACAATTTACAACAATTAGGTTATGTTTATATTTATGTTAGTTTATCAACCATGCAAGTCTATGTCGATGTAGACATAAATAGTGGTCAAATACTGCAAAAGACTTAATATAATTAGACCGACTTATACGGTAAGGCCAAAAAATACATAATAATAGTCTCAATTAATAAAGTTTATGTTGATTGTTTAGTCATAATAATTGTACTAAATTATTAAATTATATATTTCTTTTATCCTCTCACTGGTGGAATAGGAAAAATGAAATCTGTATTTAATTTAGCAAACTATCCCTCCTCACCCCCCATCGTAACAGCGGTCACTTTCGTGCAAAGTCCCACGGATGAATCCAGTCGCAAAACTGCTTTCAGGACAGATACACTTCACTAAAAGCGAAAGCACTCGTAGTAAATCCCGCACACGTAGAAGGTCGACTTTATGACGCGTGTGTGTGTGTGTGTGTGTGTGTGTCCTCCGTGAGGATTGGATTAATATGGACTTACATGCATAGAGAAATGTAATTTTACCGCCCCTACTGTAATTGTAACATGGCTCAGATTATTCATGGGAACCATCCCCCAACCCTTCTCCAAGAGGGTGACACCTTGGTCCCAGTGATCGTGACCCTCTCCAGTTTAATTACCTGTGCCAGCCAGCCAGCAGTCCGATGTGACTGACCAACCCGCCACATACCCTAAACTTACTCAGACACTTTTAGTCAATTAAGTTCCGCTCTCAAACTTTTTACGTGCTCTCTATTGGCAAGTTCGCCTCTGGTCCACGAGAGAGAGAGAGTTTAGTTGAGGGAGAGACTGATTTTACAACAAGGGAAGAGTGCTTCAATTAGTTGTCACGGAATGGGAGTTCTTTATGAATGCAAATATTATTCATAAACAAGAGAGGGGCCATTTTAAGCGTCTGTGAAGGCTTTGGCATTAGTTATCGTCTCGACGATTTTGGAAATAAGGAAGGGGAACACATTTTGGACGTAATGGAAAATAGGACATAATCTGGAACTATTATGTATTAATATGCTTAAAGACCTTGCGTTAACTGTCACAACTTAGTTATAAGAAACTCGTACAGGTGGTACCGCAGTCTAGGGTGTCAATCTCTAGATTGCCAGTGAGGCCAGCTACACTAGGAATGGTCTTCTAAATGTGGTTTTCTCATTGAAGGAAATATACGAATAATCAATACAATATTTTAAATATTCTTATTATAGAACTCTGACATTTTGTTAGCGAGGCCGTATTCCCGGGAGTCGGCCAACTTCCCAGTATACAAATAACAAGCAATACTGACTTTCAAATCTAGATTATATAATGTATACGGAAATAAAAGGAAGCACCCAGATATTTTTATACAAATATATGTCAAACAAATGATTTTTAATTTTAATAGTCCCAAGATCACAAATTTACAAGAATAAGTTATTTCGAATTTCAAATAGTTACGGACATATGATCAAAATTGGGTATTTTTGGTTATGTAAAGAACCCTCAAAGTCATCCTGATGGGAAAATGATGGTTGACACTATGTTTATAATGTTAAATAATACTTAGATACGAAATTAAACAAAACCATTGGAGTGGATTTCGAGAAAATCGATTCTTTATCTTTTTGCCCTTCAGTAAACTACCCTTAATTTTAGGGTGAAATATCTCATTCCAAAAACTCCTCGAGGGAACCCTTTGAAAGCCCCAGATACAAAGCCTTAGACCCAACAGTCTCCAGGTCGAACTGGAGACAGGTCCAGTTGCTTGTGTCAAATATCACGGCCCTCGATCATAGGCTCTGCTACAGAGATTAGTATTAACACAACCTTTCTTCATTTTACAACAGTGAAATGTTTGTGTTTCCATTACGATGTTGTTGTAAAGACGGTTTTGATTGTATTTAGCACATACAATTTTACCAAGAAAGAAAGAACAATAATGATTCTACTATCATTTTTTATTCAAATCATCGAGGCGAAGACCTCTTAAGTTTACGTGAAATATAAAAATTAGAATAATTTGCCGAAAGAAACAATACGTATTTTCTTAACTCAACAGAGTTTTTGAAGATTTTTAAAAATGAAAAAACACCCAAAGAGTTAGTTAACCGCTGGAGAGGACTGAGTTAATCCCATTACAGACTCACTTCAGCTCCATCGCCTGCATCTCTTTAAACAATCTTATTAATACAAACTTCCGCCAGGAGCGCGGTTTTATCCCAACGATAGGCACGTCAGATTATCTCAAGACCACAACTCCACCTTCTTTCACACTAGAGTTACCGCCCTTTTATAATTTGACTAGATACTACTTTTTTATTTTATGACTGACTGGATATTTTTAATACAAATTGTGATTAAAGCCCATCATTTTACTCTCATTAAGATATGTAATTAAAAAAAGAATAAATTTAAATCCTTACGAAAACCAAAGTATATTAAATATGTTAATTGAAGATTGTTTATGTAAAAAGATGTGCTTATTAAGATATAAGTAGTTATATCCAAACACTAATCTCTACGGGTGTGTGAAGTTTCGAACACTTCGACTTCACTTAAAATATTAGTCGGATTCGACATGGATTCAAAATAGCATTCCAGTTTTCACAATTACTAAATTACAATTAATAAAAACATTTAAAGTTATATGGCACATTTTTTGTCAATTTGAGCGGCTATGTAGATTACTACTTCTTATTATTCTTACGTCGACAACCTGAAGGTTGGTTTGATGTGATATGTGATATCTATCTGGTACTGGACATGCATTCACGTCTTTAGCTGGTTAGTGCTGCCTGCACCATCTGGTAGAAATACCACGTACTAGGGGAGTACAAGAAATGTGGTGGTTACCAGTTTCCTTCCACAGTGAAGTTCTACGAGCGAGAGCGAAAGTGCCGACCAATTTTGCAGGGAAAGGTATTTTCACATACCTACCAGGGTTATTTTACAAGCCACAATCGACCTGGACCAACGGCTTTGTTTACCTCCGAAGAAGGCTGTGATACGGATTCTTATCGCTCAAGAAAAATCCATCGATCTCTGGACTCACTAAAAGCAGGTCCAGAGGCAAGCACTTTACCTCAAGGCCACCGATGTCAACATGTACAGTCCATACATAATAAATTAATGTTATTATTATTATTATTATTATTAGCACCGCGTCTTACTACCCATTCGGGTTATATGTACTTACGCTAATGTGCAATGGTAGGGTGATTGTGAGATGAAATGGAGGACCTACAGTTTAACGTGGGATCCGAACCACGGTGGAGGCCTGGCATTCCTCACATTCACAAGTTGTGATTAATACACGTCTTGTCAGAGGTGAAGGAAGGGTTTGGCAATCAGATAAATCTGTGCCGGGACCGAGGATTGAACCCCGGACCCCCAGCACAGAAGTCTGACACCTTACCCCTAGACCACCAGGTCACCCAAATTAATGTTACCATGACAACAATATAAAATGATTTACTTACATGTTGTGATAGTATCTTAATGTATCACCTTAGAATGAAATATGTTAATCGTGTTTGTAATACAACATTTTGTAAATTATGTTCTTTTTAATACTTTAAGTTGTATAATTATGTACCAAATGTTACCCCCTCCCCCCACTAATATTAACTTTCAGCTTTGGAGATATTTCATATTATTCGATTCTACTTGGCTTCAAATTGAAAAAGTGTCCTTACCAGACCCTCACTAAGCTCTAAGAACTGTGTCGTTTAGTGTGTAAGGTAGCAAGCTTACCTTGCGTAGTTCCGCTATGGCTCAGGTTGTGAGAGAGGGACACTCGTAGAGAGGAACCAGGTTTGAGACTCAGATCTTTTAACATGTTAGAGTGACTGTGAAATTTTTTTTTATATAGCCATATTTCGTTGTACAATTTCATTCAGGCTAATTTCTATATAATGGTTCTTATTTAATAAATTGTTTATATTAAAATAGAATCGACACTTTTGTAGAAATGTGTGTGTGTAGTACTCAAACCGGAAGTTGGTTGGATCCTCAACAGTTCCACGGTCAACTGGAAAGTCTAGGTAACAATGAAGAGTGGTACTAGGGAAATGAGAGGTGAGGTAGTTTCCTGTTGCTTTCCTCACTGAGTCAGAAAGTACTACTGGAAATCAGTTTGTAAAGGTAAAGCCCACCGAAATGCATATATAAACTGACCCAACAAGCGACACCTTCACTCCATTCATTACAGGGATTGGCTGTATATTGAATGTTATTACTAGAAACATTCATAGCTCTGCCACTTTCATATTTGTCAGAGCCAATGAAAGTAGCAACTTGCTCTAGCCTATACCAGAATATACTATAGTGAGTGCATCTTAGAAACAAATCATAGAATTATAAAGAGACTTGCTATGTATTTAAAAAGTCTACAATGTATATGTGTATAAAATATATAATATATACGTATGTGTGTCTGCCAGGGTCCAAATAAAAAAAGTCTAAATAAATATCCATCTAACAACTAAGAATCAAGTTTGAACAAACTTCATCCAACCTCTTCTGATCTGGTCCCAGGAACAGACAGACATATTTATAAAATCCCCTTTTTGGGTTTCAGGGTCACATAAAACGTTAAGATTCAACATTTTTCATGAGTTCTAAATCGAGATTTTAACGTTTACAACACCTTTTTACATGATATATTGAAAGGACAGATACAAACAATATATTTTAGTTTGTTTTTTTCAATAAATATATAATACCAATATATTTATACTTATTAAAGAGTTTACTTTTCTGTATGTCTGTCGTACCAATCACAAGAGTCCGCAAGAGACCACGTGTCTGACCCAACAAAGGATGTAGTTACAAGAGAATGAGTGGCAGTCTAACAGACCGACAGGTAGAAGTGTTCTAACTACCAGAGACCACGTGTCTGACCCAACAAAGGATGTAGTTAAAAGAGAATGAGTGGCAGTCTAACAGACCGACAGGTAGAAGTGTTCTAACTACCAGAGACCACGTGTCTGACCCAATAAAGGATGTAGTTAATAAGAGAATGAGTGGCAGTCTAACAGACAGGAGTCCTCTCGGTTGAACTTGATATCCCTAGTCTCCTATCGTAGCTGAAATACTCTATTTTTTATTTATTTCTAGTACTTGTTTCTTTAATATTTTTTCCCGGAAAGAATTTCACACACCATCAAATTTTAATACTTTTACTACTATTGTGGATTTCAAAAATAGTTTTTCTCTCTCTCTCTCTCTCTACATTCGCGTTTCTTTCTGTTATGAAGGCTGAACTGAAAAAGAAGTATTGCAATGTTACTCGACAAGGGATCTACCTTTAAGCAGTGTCAATTGAATAAAAATATACTAAAACGGGGATTAGTCGTAAGACCATTCCTTTCAGATTTCATGAATTCTCGGTACCAAGTAGACTCACAGTGACAACAGCTGTGAATTTTCGAACAAACCAATACAGAACATAGCTGAAATGTTCGATACATGCTGGTGGACTAGATGTCTGAGATGTTCGATACATGCTGGTGGACTAGATGTCTGAGATGTTCGATACATGCTGGTGGACCAGATGTCTGAGATGTTCGATACATGCTGGTGGACCAGATGTCTGAGATGTTCGATACATGCTGGTGGACCAGATGTCTGAGATGTTCGATACATGCTGGTGGACCAGATGTCTGAGATGTTCGATACATGCTGGTGGACCAGATGTCTGAGATGTTCGATACATGCTGGTGGACCAGATGTCTGAGATGTTCGATACATGCTGGTGGACCAGATATCTGAGATGTTCGATACATGCTGGTGGACCAGATGTCTGAGATGTTCGATACATGCTGGTGGACCAGATGTCTGAGATGTTCGATACATGCTGGTGGACCATATATCTGAGATGTTCGATACATGCTGGTGGACCAGATGTCTGACAACAATACGAAAACTAGGCCTGAAGAACTTCGGTTTATCCAAAGCAACAAAAACAGTTTTATGCATTCAGGCATCAAGACAAGGCGTTATGAGGCTATGTTTTGAACTGCGCACAGGATTGGACTGGCGGATTCTTCCTTCACTGAAGACATGTACCCCTCAATAGAAACTGAAGAAGAACTGGAACAGCTCTTCACTGCAGGAACTAAGAATGAACGATACAAGGACGAGGGCAACCAACAGGGTAGAAAAGAGGAAGATGAAAATCAAACCAATGAAAGTTTATAAGAAACAAAAAGAAGATTTACTGTATGATTTGTGAGAAAGAGTCTTAAGGCGTTCAAGATTGTTCAGTGTGTGACCAGTTTGTTCATGTTATTTGTAGAGGATACAGTGAAGACAGTGAGGGTTTTGGACAGAAAGTCACTTGCAACCTTTGTGTGAGGGAGAATCAAATTAACATTGAGCCCAGAAGGTGCAAAATATGGTCAGGAACAACAAGCTCAAGAAATTATTTCTCTCTCCAACTAAAAACTCCCAACAGTTGTTATTGTGACAAACGTTGTGGTTAGGATGCCTGACATTGATCGAGGACGTCTATAGCTCCCATAAATGTCCTGGCAGTTGTCACTGATGTCCATTACTCTGGGCTTTATCAGTTGGACACAAAGGAAGGCCTACTTGAGCGGCTCTATGCTCGCAATGAGTTCACAACTGCTGACAATAACTTCATTGATGCACATGATGTGCCCTCAAGTTCACTATCTCTTCGGTCAGCCTCAATGATAACATCTGGTAGTAAGCCGGGGTTTGTAAGCCGCAATTGTAAAAGGTGTTGTTGCATCGATAACAAGTGCTAATGTCGTTCGAAAAATAACAAGTGTCATTCTAACAGCTCCTGCTTATAAAGACTGGTATTTATGTCACCTTTTCTGAAAATTGGCTAAAATTTGTGTGAAGTTATTGCGTCGTGGTCGTAAAAGGAAACGATCACGACATGCTGTGGTATTTTCATAATGCCAGAACGCGTTGTGGCTTTTTAAAAGCGAACAGAACGCAAAATTTTGCGTTGTGGTTTTCTCTATTACCATAACGCTCATTGAGCGTTTTCGGTCTTTGAGCTTAACATTTAAATCTAATCTGATAGACATAATAAATTAAATAGCCTGATCCAACCCTAAAGAGTTGTTAAGAGTTGAGATGGAACTTAAGAGCTGGAATATCTGGGAGAGATCTAGAGAGCTTTGAGAGATCTAGAGAGCTTGGAGAGATCTAGGGAGCTTGGAGAGATCTAGAGAGCTTGGAGAGATCTAGGGTAGCTTGGAGAGATCTAGAGAGCTTGGAGAGATCTAGAGAGCTTGGAGAGATCTAGAGAGCTTGGAGAGATCTAGAGAGCTAGGAGAGATCTAAAGAGCTATGGGAGATCTAGAGAACTGGGAGATGTGAAATTTTAAAGATGTTGAAGTCTTGTGGCGGGGAAACATAAATGCTTTACTTCACGTTCAATACCAACCTCTCCAAAGTTAAAAGTATAATTGACAAAAATTGGTTAACTATAATAGAGTGAAGATGTTTTAGTTCCCAATAAAAAAAACTCGAATATATTTGCATGAGATGAGCTGGAGCCTAAACTCCTGCCGATCCTCCGGTTAGCGTCTTCTGAAATCAGTCTTAAGGTCTATGAAAGTTTGATATAAAGTCCCTGGGCCAGTGAATTATTGAACACTCTTGCTTAGTGTATTTTATTTGTGACCTTTGGCAACAATGGCCACGCGACCTAAGACATCTAACTCGCATAGCACCAGGTCAGTGTCTACAGGTAGGTCGGATTTAGAATTCACTATAGTTGTAAATTTTCACTTATACTGTATGTATTATTGTGGATTTCTCATTCTCTCTCCACGCTATTACTAATGAACGCCAATCAAATTACCTGCCCCCTAAATTAAGCCAATAGAAACCCACGTATCTTCCCACACTGATGAACCCGCAAACTAAGTAGTTCGTCTCGTCTAGTTTGGTTTGCCAAACGGGGAAGTCTAGATTCAAATTCCGGCTGGATGTGCCGAGTATTTTCCTAAATGTTTTCTAGTAATACCTAAATGAAAATGCGGGTATACTCTCCTTAGACTACCATCCTACACATCCTTGTCCCTTAAGGTGAGATTTAAGGGGACGTGAGTTAAGGTTAGGATTTAAGCAGTTTTTATAAATGAAACATTTTTTTGTTTATGATAAATAAAATTTTGCCCTACAAGATACATTTTGCTGAATTTTCTAAACATAGTAATCTCAACAGTTCTGTAATATTTGCCATGAGCATCGTGAAATTTGGTAAGAAACTTTTTAAATAAAAAATATAGTCTTGTTCAAATTCCGCGATTTCCATTGCAACTACTCAAAAACTGTTGATTTTACTATTTCTAGAAAATTAAAATAAACATATCTTATTTATTTTGACCTAAAACGTTCACTGTTATAAAAACTACCAAAATACTGACCTTAACTCGCACGCTCCCACCTCAAGAGTGTTAAAATGACGATATCTTGGACAGCCATTATGACGCAGTGGAAAAAATAACCCCACCATTTTATTAGTTTTTTGTTTTCTAAAAAAATCAAGATGAGACCTAATAATCTGTGAATCAATTAGATGATCACGAGGAAAAAGTAATTATAGCAACTGTTTTCTGCCGACTTTATATTCGATCTAACCCAGATGATTTTTGTCTCTTGAAGGCATCAATGACTGAGCGAAGTTGTAGGAATTATCTTATTTCGTGTAAATTACTCCATTACTCAGCTCCCCCTGTGACGGAACAGTGTTTCGTTAATTTCCACAAATGTACGGGGCAAGGCGGTCATGGATTTATGACGCCTACACTTCAGACTACGCGGTGTAATGACGTCACTAGGGTCACGCCCTCCCCTGGAATGATCGCACGTCTTTTGTCTGTGTCTGTGGCCATTAATAACGACGTCACCGGCAGCAGCACGCCGGCCCAATCTCTTGTTTTCCGTCATTAGAATGCGTTTTCCCCGCTGAGTGATAATTATTACATGCAAATTAAACACGAGGGGATGCAAGAGGAATCAAAACTGTTTTGTTACGGTCACACCAGGGACTTAGGAATGCTTGAAATTACTTCTTGTCTTTGGAGCTCGCGGGGCCGGTCAAACGTTCACAGTAAAACAAACACCTGGAAATTTACCAAAATGTATTCCCCTCTAAAACAGATTCATGCCGTATTTCAGGGTTTATAAACGATAAGTTTAGTCTGAATCATTAAGCATTAGGTAGAGCAAACATAGGCATCAGTCACGTCTTGTCTGGTTTGCCAATGGCAGGGCAGCTGGTGTTAACATACAACAGGACAGGATGAGGTGATGTTCCCTAAATTATGTTCTATACTTCTTCCACAAATGCGGGTGTGATTCCTCTGAATTCAACCTCTCTCATTCTTAGCCCATTACATGTAAATATCAGTAGGCTAAATTAGCCATCTAATAACTATGCAGCTTGCGTGAAATCTATCGAGTTATTAATAGCAATTAATCACATTATTATTAATTATAGATTATATAAGTTATGAGAAAATTATGTTATGTTTACGTTACAGTAAAGTACAAATAAAATATCTTCTGAAAAATGAATTATACATTATTGAAGACTAAATGTAAACTCAAAAGAGCCTTTCGGAAAACGGAAACGTTATCAAAGTTCACAAAATGGTCAGACATATTTAGACATATTTGTAAAGCTAAGATAATTAAAAATGTGTTATGAAGTAAAAACCCTTTCGGCAATATTTCTTGATAATTTATGTGAGTTCTTTAAAAGTGCAGGAACAAAAATAAACAAATCAGGAAACCATTACAAAAAAATTATTTGGAACCATTTTAATTAAAGAAATTATATTTTGTGAACAGATTAGAAAATAAATGTAGGTTTTACCCATAGGTAGACATAGAAACTTGTTGTGAGGCTTACTTAGTCTGATTTTCCATTGACAGGAAGGTCAGAGCTATAATCCCAGCGAGGTTTATTAACAATTATTAGTAAAAATGTTTCTCACTCTTTTTCAACACTAATTCAGGTACATTATACTACTATAAAGCCACATGGCTGACTCACTCACTCACTCACTCACTGACATTAATGTTCACCAACTTCCAGATAAGCCAGAAACTTGAAATTTGGCAAACTTATAGCTTCTAGCCTGTAACCGACGGGAAAATTCTAAAAAGTTAAATAATTTAATTTTTAACCCCCGAAAAAAAATTCAAAATGGTGGAGCAGCTTTAAAATCAGTGCGGACCTTTATTCGGAGGTATCTTGTGGCTAAACTGTAAGACCTATCACAAAACGGATTACACCAGCTAGCCACGGATTTGGCGAGATCCACAAGTTTGGTCCTATTACTTTTTGTCGTATCTCCATCGGTTATACCTTAGATAGAGAGATTTTTTTGATTTTAGGTAAATTTTGTACTTTTTCCCCACATTTTTTAATTTTATGACATACTTATGAGACAGATAGAATCATAAAATTTGGCAGGCATATTGGCACATCCAATTTCCATAAGCGTACCGAATTTTATGATTCTAGCTGCCCTATAGGTATGGAGAAACTAAAATAATGTGTGAAAAATACAATACAATACCGGTAACTTTAAGTTGTTACGTTGCATTAGTTTGTATCCACTTGTAAAGAAAACTCACTGGGGGTTTGGGGGGTGGAGCCCCCAACGAGAAAAGCGAATTTCATACATAGCCTACCTTACTTATTCTTACCTCAGTAACGTAATTAAAATATGTTTACTTCGGAAAGGTAATAAAGTATGGGGGGAAAATCGCATGAGTTTGAGATGTTTAATGTCAATCCAGTAAAATTATAGGAAAATGTGCTAATTTTCAATATTATTTAAAGCGAACATTCAAGTAATGTTGATTTATAAAATGGTTGTAAAACCTTATTACTAAATTTCAACCCATGTTAACTCCATTTGTTCAACTTGTGGCTTAATAAGGGGAAGTTGGTCAATTTGCAACTATATGGTTGTTTGAAAATATGTCTGTGATTTCCAATGAAGTTGTGAAACCTGGTACAGTAGAAGCATTGCTATGTTCATGTCAACATCGACATAGATTATTCATAAGTCGGCCAGTGACGCTATTTCTAGCCCTTCCACAGACAGGAACGCTGGCCAGTCAAAACAAAAATGTGTAACCAAATAGAGGATGATATACCAAAATTCGAAGACAAAATTTTGTTTAAAGTGATAAAATTAAAACCCTTGACAAGTTCAACTAATCAATTTATTGTTTATTTGTTCTAAAATACGTGTTTGAAGACTAAATTGGACTCATTTATGAGGTAGAAAAATTATTATCAACTACTCTTGGCTATAAAATTTTTATATTTTAGTTTTAAATATTTAAATTTAGTAGGTACCGCACTCACAATTAGCGTGGAAATTATTTAAGCTTTATATATACAATTTTAAGCACTGATCCATTTTACATATCCACCCAAAATAATCGTGTACAAATTTACAAAACATTTTAAATAAACATTTTCATTAGACTTAATATATAACATGTAATGTTTTATGTGTATATATATATATATATAACATGTAATGTTATAAAAATAGTTTTCGAAGCACATAAATATGTCACTATTGACTAGCAGTATCATTGTAAGAACAATCCTGGATAAATAGAAGCACATAAATATGTCACTATTGACTAGCAGTATCATTGTAACAACAATCCTGGATAATTAATAGTTGATTAATGATTCTGAAACACTACCTTTAAAAGACGTGTATAGTAGATTTGAAAAACAAAAACAAAAAAAAATTGTAGCTTATGTTCACAGAGCTTTGAAACTATAACAGTTAAACAAACTATATTTAGTAAAGTAGTCCCCGATAACTTTTGTCTTTTCTGATAGTTGTAATTTTTTCTAAGCAGTCCTGTATTCATCCGCAAGGCGTTTAGTTCGACACTTTGTCAAGTGATATAAATCGAACTATCTTATAGAAGTGACCAAACACGTTTACAAGACGGATGGATACTTGAATAATTTTCCAATTCAAAAAAGACCAAAGTTAAAGCTGGAATTTGAAGTAATAATCAATTTGATTTAAATTAAAAAACTGTATAGAACCCATTTATGAGGGGTTCGTTCTCTCCACTCCTTCCCCTCTACCCCTGCCCCTGATAATACGTAATATTTCTTAGCTGTGTGACTTAAGATGGGGTGCTAGTGAGCGTGAGCTTAGGGAAGGATTTTTGAAATTTTTATAACATAAACATTTATTGGCCAAAATAAATCAAATTTTTCTTCTATAGTTTCATAGAACTTAGTTTTCTGCACATGCTAGTCTCAACAGTTCTTTAATATCTGTCAAGGGTGTCCTGGAATTTAATGACAACTTTTCCTCTTCATTTAAAAAGTTTGTCACCAAATGCCGCTATGCTCATGAGAGATATTCAAGAACTCTTGAGATTAGCATGTGCAGAAAGCTAAACTCTATGTTTTTATAGAAGAAAAATTTAATTTATTTTGGCCAAAAAAATGTTTATGCTATAAAAACTGCAAAATTAATGCACTAAAATCGCGCTTACTAGCACCCCACCTTAAGTTTTCAACGAAGCGCGCTTCTTAATTATGTGGGATGTTACACTAATCTGTAAATAAATCTTTTTTTTATCAATAATACAATGTTGATTTTATTTGATGAACGTGATTAGAAGATTTATTAGTTATTACAAAAAATAGCAATTCAATTGAAGTCAAGTAATTTGCTCAACAATCAAGAAGCTTCTTTTTGGACAGGAGTGACTTATCTTGGGTTATAGAGGTCAGAGATAGATCAGCTGAGAAATATTATGTATTTTTATACTTATTTCATTTTCTGTTAGAGCTATTTAAAAAGAATGTTTAAATAAAAAACTACATTAATTATCAGGTGGCATAATAAAAGAGGGAGGGGGAGCAGGAAGGTTAAGAATGTAAATGATTGACAACCTGAAGAGAGGAAAGAAGAATGAGTTGCAGTGAGGCTGTTGGTAATACATGCTGGAGGAAGCAAATGGGATAAGGTAATGGACTTGTCGAAAGACAGAACACCTAATACTTATAATAAAAGAAAATAATGATACAATTCTATAAATATAAATAAGACAACGAGACATGATACAAAGCAATTTTATGTTTAGAGTTTGGGAGTTTAAAGAAGATTTTATTCCAGTTGTGTTAAAGTCATTTTAGGTGTAATCACTCATAATCTTATTTTATTTATGATCATTTTATTTGTCAAG
Source organism: Timema bartmani (assembly GCA_902151455.1). Lineage (NCBI taxonomy): Eukaryota > Metazoa > Arthropoda > Insecta > Phasmatodea > Timematidae > Timema > Timema bartmani. The sequence goes on along the minus strand of CABFWB010003198.1, from coordinate 450 downwards.
CTAATGTTTTAAAAAAAATATATGTTTTCATAAATGTGCTCCTAAAACGAATATACTACTTAAATTACTGTATGTCATTAGGAACTCGAAAGTGCATTGCCGTAACTACAAAATTACGCCACCTATCCCATCTTGAGCTAGTTCTATCCAGTCCACCTCATTAGACGACATCCCCATCTTGAGCTAGTTCTCTCCAGTCCACCTCATTACACTATCTCTCTTTCAGGTTCATTCTAATGTTATCCTTCCATCTTCGACTAGGTCTTTCCACTGGTCTCTTCCCGTTAACGTTGTCTGTTAATACCCTGAACATGTTTGTAGATTATCCCATTCGCGCTGGATGTCCTGCCTGCAGTAACCTGCGAGATTTGACTACCCCAACAATGCATGGTGATTAGTACAGGACATTGTAAGGACCTTCTTCTTGGGACTACCCCAACAATGCATGGT
>CABFWB010003197.1:34243-54711 GCA_902151455.1 Timema bartmani | reverse complement strand
ACATATATACATACATACATACATACATACATACATACATACATACATACACACATACACACACATACATACATACATACATACACACACATATACATACATACATACATACATACATACACACACATATACATACACACACACTTACATTCATACATACACACACATATACATACACACACACACTTACATTCATACATACTTACATACATACACACAACATACACATACATACATAAATACATACATACATAGACATAAATATACACATACATAAATAGCCGTTTCCTTACAGGGTAGGCAAGAAACTGTGCATATAACTCAAAAAACAACTCCGTACTTAATCCATCCTCACTAACTTTCTCCACACTTCCCTATCCTTGTATATTACCTTCACATCAACAACATCCATACACCGAGTCATACATGCTCTTTTATTCTTAAAACTCTTTTAATGTGTCTCTTTTTTTCACACATTCGTCTACAACATTTAACTACGTCTTACATGGCCTACCCCTTCCTTTTGATCCACACACTCTACCTTCATATATTTGCCTCCTCACTCGATCCACACTCATCCTCTCAACATGACCAAACCAACGTAAGACGCCTCTTTCACATTGACCTATTGGATTCTCATTCTATAAATAAACATCTCAACAAAAAAAAATAGCCACGCCATGAAGTTTATTTTAAAAGACCTTTCGCGGGCTTGATGAGAAAGAGCCATTTATTTATAGAAACTGGAAGCTTGTTTTTAGAATGTTATACAAGAGGCTTATCGAAGCGACAGAATGATACAGAGCTTCGCGATGAAAGAGAATTTCGCGTCCTTACACACTGGAAACAGCCAGCCTCCATTTATCACTGTGCTCTACCCCGATACGAAGCCCGATAGACACCGCTCCAGTTGTTCGCAACAAACAATTTCCACATACATATAAGAAACAAAAAAAAGTTTTAAGAATGATAGTCATGTAGTAAAATATTTCCACAAAAGCTTGTCAACCGTAGTACAATTTTTATAGACAAAGCTCAATCAATTTTTTTTAAAACAGCGTCTTAACTACCCGCTCGGGTTGTACGCATATATACTAATCATTATAATGTGTTGAATTTAGAGGAAAGTGTAGCAGAATATTTGTGTGTAAGGAGAGAGGAAAACCAAATTTAGGGAAAAACATCCTAAGAACACCCTAACAGGGTTCGAACCCCAACCTCTCCGTTATCGGCAATCAAGTCTATTGCGTGAATTACTCCTTAGTCCATTCGAACACTGAAGCGGTTGCTAAGACAATCACTATATCTTCTTTCACGTATTCATGTCAAGTCATGTGATCTTCAGCTGTCACTTATATATATATTATTAATACCTATGAAATAGCAATTAAAATATAGAAAAAAATGTCATCAATTGTGGTCATTGGTCACACGATCTAAGACGTCAGTCTCGCAATATATTTTATACCTGATGCTTAAGATATCGAGGTTCGAATCTCGTCTGGGTGCACTGAAAACGTTTATTCGCATATCATTTTCAGATTATCTTTTCCACCTCCTCTCCAAGTTAAATCAAGCGCAACTCCTTTAAACTGCCTTCCTCATCCTTAACATCCTAAACAATTCAATGTCATTCAAACGCAATACTTTTTTTTTCCAAGCGTATCTTACAACATGTTAATGATATACATAATAATAATAATTATTATTATTATTATTATTATCATCATCATCATCATCACCACGTCTTACTACCCGTTCGGGTTATACGCACTTACGCTAATGTGTGATGGTAGGGTGATTGTGAGATGAAATGGAGGACCTACAGTTTAACGTGGAATCCGAACCACGGTGGAGGCCTGGCATTCCACACATTCACAAGTTGTGATTAATACACGTCTTGTCAGAGGTGAAGGAAGGGTTTGGCAATCAGATAAATCTGTGCCAGGACCAAGGATTTAACCCCTGACCCTCAGCACAGAAGTCCCAACACCTTACCCCTAGACACCCAGGTCACCAAGGATACACATATTTTAATCTAATTACGATATGGTCTGGCGGAGAATGTATAGAAGATTTACTCGCATTTGCTTGGAGAGAAAGAGTAGAAAACCATTTCGGGAAAATCCCCTCAGTACATCCGACTAAGATTAGAACCTTGATCTCCCAGAAATAGGTAGTCTAGCCTACTGCAAGAGTGACGCCTTAGACCATGCGGCCACCGAAGCTGGTTGCATTATTGTTAAGACCAGTAGATATGTAAGAATATGTTTGAAGAAATTATTAGAGTTTTCTTTTAAATAAATGAATATAATAATTAAGTGTACCAAATTGTGTTGCTTATTTATTTATTAAAAATAACTATCAATTTTTGAAGATGACAATACAATTCAGTACGGTGTGATTTATATGATTTAAGGTGGGATGGAAGGGGAGGTTATAAAAGCTCCGTGTTTTTTCAGTTCTTTTGGCAAAATTTTTTTGGACAAAATAAATAAAATATTGCTCCAGTACAAAGGTAGGATTTAATTTTCTTCACATGTTGATATCAACAGTTCTTGAATATCTTTCATGAGTATAACGGCATTAGATGAGAAACTTTTTAAATATCATTAAATTCCAGGACATCCTTGACAGATATTCAAGAAATGTTGAGGTCACAATGTGAAGAAAATTAAACTTTATGTTTGTACTGGAGCAATATTTGACTTAGTTTGTCTAGAAAAAAAGTGTTTTGGTTAAAAACTGTAAAAATACTGGCTTCTCTTCTCATCCTCTTCCGTCCCACCTTAAGTATTTTTCTAATAACTTAATTCAGGATATAGGCCCTTTTTAACTGAAGCGCTAAATTACATTGGATTGTGATACATTATATAAGGATTTAGCTGCATTCTACATCCCAGCTGCGTTGAGAATCCATTCGTTAGCCCTAAAATGACAGATGGAATATTATAGTAATTATTTTTAGTAGGTATACGTTATATCATTCCTTTAAATGCAATATTTCGACTAGGGGCATCTTACTAAGAATAATAGGAGAGGTAAAATGTTTTAAAAGCAAGTTTATAGTGTAATTCATTTTACCATTTGTTCAGATATTTATCGAAATATTATTTTAATTTTTTATATCCATGGTTGAATGGTTAAGGACAATGGCTTGTTCGAAGGTAGTTTCTAAGTAATATATAGCCTTTAAGGATAGACTACACCCCATTTCTTACCTACAGCTATCGTTTATGGGTCCCATTTATTTTATTTGGTTTGGAATTTTTTTTCATTCGAATCATCGGAAAGCAATCTGTCTTCAAATATAAATAGACCCTACAACTCTTTAAGAATATCCTCTCTAAGGGGATTTCATCAAAAGAGGTGTCTAAATATTTTCCCGCTGTATCACCTGTCATTGTCCTTAATGTTGATCTTTATCTTCTTTTTTTCAATTTATTGGTCATGTCATTATTTACTACAAAATAATTTTCCCCCTTTGTGTTTTAAGGTTTGGTCTTTTGGAAAGATGCGTCTTAACATTCCCTGCTATTCAGTTAAGATAAAAGTAAAACCACGCATCTGTGACAACGCAGTCTAAGGCGTCAGTAATTTCTTGTCTAATTTTCCGGTGATGGCGAAGCTATTGTTCGAATTGCGTCCAAGCGTATTAAAGGGGTATTTTCTCCGCCAAAGTGATTTTACTCTCTTCCTATATGCAAATACGGATACAATTCCTTTACATTTTCCTTTCCTCGTCCTTATCCCATTGGTGTAAATATAAGGATACCCCGGGAAAGTAGTTGGACTCCTTACACGCAAAACAACGTGTGTATAAAAACAACTTTGTAGAGGAATCGGGGAAGACCCGCGAACTCCTGATTTAAAGAGCAGCGTAAAAATTTCGATATTTCTTGAAATAATTATCTGTTATCCACAGTAAAATAATGAAAATAAATTACACGGAACAATATTTGGAATTTCGCTACTAGTAAGTAAAACACTATATAAAAAAAAGTTTAATTTCAAAAGAAAACATAGTTAATAGTTTTTTATGAAAATATATTAACTCTGTAATACTCGTATCTTGTTATTTCGCTATTATATATTTGAGAGCATGGTAATTTAGCACATATAAATATGCTTTACTAAAATGAGTTGTCAGTCTTAAATATTCATCTAAAATTAAATTTTAATCAAATAGATGAAGAAAAAAAAGCCTCATTTGTTGAAACACGCCATAAAGAAAGAACCCTTTTATGGCAGCAATGTAAAGTGTGAAATAAGTTCTTCATTTCCATTGTGTAAGCCATATTGTGTTCGTCTTTCTTATTTGCCCCCCCTCACATTTTCCTATTCCTTCATACATTTAATTATGAATTGTTATTTCAATAGTTAAAAATTAAGGAAGCAACTGGGTAACACACTGTTAAACAAGTAGCTACTATTTCATTATAGGGTAAGATACGTGTTTATATAGAAAAAATAACAATGTACTTTAATTTCTTTTTACATAAGTATGGAGCGTAATGATTTATGATCAATAATTCAGCGTTTAATGAGGACTGTGACATATTCTGGAGCTTAATTTATATCCGCCTCATACGCACAAAAACCTTACACAAACGCGTATTAATGTACCAACTGCTGAAATATTACAGAGAAGAGATGACATGTTAAAATATAAACCTGTGTCATGTTACCACGCCTGTCCTACTGTCTATAAGTTTTCTCTTCTTTTTTTCCACCGCGTTTTAAGTTGGGATGAAATTATTATTATTATTATTATTATTATTATTATTATTATTATTATTACTAGTACCGCGTCTTACTACCCGTTCGGGTTATACGCACTTACGCTAATGTGTAATGGTAGGGTGATTGCGAGATGAAATGGAGGACCTACAGTTTAACGTGGGATCCGAACCACGGTGGAGGCCTGGCATTCCACACATTCACAAGTTGTGATTAATACACGTCTTGTCAGAGGTGAAGGAAGGGTTTGGCAATCAGATAAATCTGTGCCGGTACCGAGGATTGAACCCCGGACCCTCAGCACAGAAGTCTGACACCTTACCCCTAGACCGCCAGGTCACCGTTTTGGGATGAAAGAAGACGCGAGAAAAGGTGTTTTTGCTGTTTTTATATGAAAACATTTTTCGGTCATATCCAATATTTCTCTAGTAGAAACATAGAATTTAATTTTTTTCACACGATGACCTCAATATTTTTTTGAATATCTGTCAAGGGTGTCCTGGAATTTAATTACAACTTTTCCTCTTCATTTAAAAAGTTTCTCGTCTAATTCCACTACGCTCATGACATATATTCAACAACTGTTGATATCACCACGTGAATGAAATTGAATTTTATGTTTCTACTGGAGAAATATTTTATTTATTTTGGACAAAAAAAAAAAAGTTTTACCATAAAAACTACAAAAACACTGGTATTTTCTCGCGTCCCCTTCCGTCCCACCTTAAGTTGTCGCTTCAGGTTGAACACATTTATATTAATTACGCTAATTGGGGGTAGAAATGATAACGCTGGAATTGTTTAGGAAAATGTACCCGCATTGGTGTGTGTGTGTGGGGGAATACATAAACCATTTAGGGGGGGAGGGGTGGGGAAACACATACTCGGCACACTTAGCCGGGATTCGAGCACCGATCTTTCCTTCACCGACAAATCAGACTATACCCAATCTACAACAGGGGATCTGGTGACAGCTAGCAGAAGGTTCTTTATTGAAAACATTGCCAGAAAGTGATTAATGTCAACCTATTCGGAAATAATTACTATTTTCTTAGTAATGCTATATTATCAACAATTATTCTGGTGCAGGTTTCGTACTGTTTGTAAAGGATATAAAGATGAATAATAATAATAATTAATAGTAATAATACTTAGCACCGCGTCTTACTACCCGTTCGGGTTATACGCTTAGGTACTATTTACGCTAATGGGTTAGGAATTGGGAAGGCTTAATATAAAGGAAATGAACCCGCATTTGCGTGGAGGGAGAGTGGAAAACCATTTAGGAAAAAAACACTCCCAGTTCACCCGACCGAGATTCGAGCCTCGATCTCCCCGTCCTCGGCAGTCGAGTTCAACACGACTAGCGCGTTAGCTAACCACGCCACCGAGGAGGGTAATATAAAGACGAAGACTAATGCGCACAGATTATGCGAATAGGATATTCTTGTGGCACAAGCTTCAGAATGTGTGTCATTTTGGGTGTTGCAAAAAATTTAACACCGCGTCTTAATACACATTAAACTTATACGCTTTATGTACTAATTACGCTAGTGTGTTAGGGATAAAGAAGGTTTAATTTAGAGGAAGTGTACTCGAATTTGCGTGTAGAGAGAGAGAAGGAAACAGTTTAGAAAAAAACCACCTTTAGTACATCCGACCGGGATTGAACCACGACTCCCCGTCATCGGTAGTATAGTATATTGCGAGAGTAGCGCCTTTCACCATGCGGCCATCGAAGTGGTTTGCTCTCAACTTCACGGACACAATAAGAAAGAGGAAACGGAATGAGATTTGGGAATATTAGGGAAAAAATGTGTGAGTGTAGGATATATATATATATACATAAATAGAGAGAGTTATAGAATGAGAGAGAAAGGTAAATAGAGTGAGATGAAGCAAGAAATATATTATTGACAGATTGCTGAAAGGCTTGACCAGTATAACCTGACTGTACCTGGATGGAAGGGTACGAGACACGAAGGTCTCCCCGGAGATGAGAGATTGATGATTAAGGGGGGGAGTTAGAGTGTAGGGGAAAAGGGAGTACGTAAAAGAATAGGGCACCAAGTTAAAAGCTATCTGCGGGATACCTTCATTGTTTTTAATACATTCATAAAACTAATTAACACTTTTGGTTTAGAAAAGGGGGGGTAGGGGATAAGACACTAATTAAATATAACACTGAATAAGAGAAGGAAGGGAGAGAATAAAAGTAGGGGAAGATATAAAAGTAATATGGGCGAAATAAATGAAAACACAAGGTGTGTGAAGAAGAAACATGAGACTAAAAGAAGGAAAAAGAAAAGCAAAAGGTATGAATAAGATAAATTAGATACGGTATAAAATAAGTGAAAAAATATATTAAAGAGGAAAGAGCAGTATGAATGAGTGGGAATAACGCGAGACATAAATAAATAAACAAGTAAAAGGGCAATATGAACACAGAGAAATACGAGTGAAATAATTAGAGAAAGGATATACGATCTAAATGAAACGAAGGACATATTGAAGAGAGAGGATATTATATATATATATTATTTATATATATCCTTTCTCTTTAGATGTATGTAATGGAAATTGCAGTACATACAGTAGCCCCATGGCTTCTTTGGTGCTGATTGACAGCTCAGAGCTGACAGCTGACGGCTTTGAAAAGCTACCAGACCAAATTATGTATCCCTACGCCGAACCATATCATATGATCTGCAAAAAAACATGTGTTTAGCAGCTCTGACAGTCAAAATTTAGGTATATACCTAAATGTTGACTGTCAGAAGTCAGCACCAAAGAAGTCATGGGGCTATGTTGAGATGAAAGTTAAGACAGATGATAAATGAAGTCAAATTTCTAAGAATATAAAAATATAGATTTTAGATTAAATTAAAACGGAAGATAAAAGCTGGGAAAGTATAAAAATAGGTTAAAGGTCAATCAATATTTGTGGTGATTTTAAAGGTTTCAGAGGAAGCTATTCCTTTTTTTTATTCTGTCTACACTTTTAAATTTTAATGACGAGATTGAAATCTTACGTCTTTTCTAATATGTCTACCATAACATTTCATTGGTGTTACAACGCTAAACAAGATCAATTCGGTTCAAGTCAAGTGTGTCTCGGGAATATTTCTGTAACAATCAGAGTTGGTGGTCGAACAGTCTAAGCTGAGGTATGCTCTTGATATATGTTGGACGGTCGATGACTGGGAGATCAGGGTTTGAATCTTGGTTGGATGTATTGAGGGGGCTTTTTCCTAAATGGTTTCCCACTCTCCCTCCATATAAATACAGGTACATTTCATATAAATTCGTCCTCTCTTCTTCATAACACATTATTGTAGTTAGTTCAGCCCCAATCTTCATATGAGCGGCCTTATTTGACAGAAAGCTTTCCTAGATCTACTTTCACACATTCACACATCAGCTCATATGATCTTCGGATGTCGCATTTGATAGAGATTATCAATACCGATAAAATAATATTGGTAATAGAGTGTGAACCCACTTCGGTGACCGCATGGTCTAAGGCGCTACTCTTGTTGTGGACTAGACTGCCGATGACGGGGAGATCAAGGTTCAAATCTCGGTCGGGTGTAGTGTGGTCTTTTTTTTTCCTAAATGGTTTCCTACTCTCCATGCAAATGCGGGTACACTTCCTCTAAATTCAAGATTCCTCATTCCTAACTCGTTAGCGTAATTAGTACATAAGCGAATACAACCCGAATAGGTAGTAAAACGCGATGCAAAACAATAAAATGGTTTTTTTTATCAATGCTGACCGCCTAAAAATTAAGATTGTAATTTCTGAACAGTAATTCCTAACAATACATAAAAAGGGTCTAGACACAACCTTCTTCAAATATCTTATAAAATATACAAATTTTAAATCTTTATACAGGTTTTATACAGGGCACAAAAAAAAGTAACTACCAGAAACAGTTCTTCCTAACAAAATCAAGTTATAGTTACTTGTCTAGCTGTCAGATAAGGCTCTTCCTATGGAAATTGGACTGTAGTATTTTTCGGACTGTGATTGAAGGATAAAATTACAGAGGGGTCAACTGTAGCCATTGTTCTGCCGTTCCTTTCATTGCGGCTGAAGTGAAATTCGATAAAGTCTGGTTCAAAAAATAGATCATGATTATAGCCTACTGTGACATATATTGACGAACCTTTCATTACTTCCATATCGTAATTTATTTTTTATGTTCAACCATACAAACCCAACAAGACGTAATAACACAGTAGCACATTGGATCACCGGGCTAATAATACAACGAGATCGTGTTATATACGGGTAACAACTCGTAAGTACTTCCTATTTGAATATTTAGATCGTTCACTGTATTTTAATCTTTGTTTTACGTGATACTACGCGAGTAGTATGCATCCAAACTTTGCAATGACCTGTTTCTTTGGTTAACATTACTATTTTTTCAACGCTGCGTAGTAATACATTTCCTGACTAAACACAATTAATTATTACAACCATGGGAAATGTACAACACCTTCGATCAGTCGGTAGAGTGTCTGTCTACAGAGTTAAGAGTCCCAGGTTTATTTCCTGGCATGAGCGAAAATTTATAATTAATGAAAATATGGGTTTACACTTTCACATTGATAAATTAACTGCCGGGGATTGGATGATGTACCTGCCCTAGTCTTATGATAGATTATAAGACATATAAAGCTGCGACAGGCCTAGCCAGCCGGCAGTGTAAAATATATGACTTGGATAAATAAATGACCCAGGCCGTGGGCTGGAAACAGTAATGGAGGTAAAGTAATGGGGAAGGTGTAATTTAATGAAAATTTACCAGCATACGAGTGGAGGGAAAATGAGAAGTCCTTAAGAAATTGGAGTTCCAATCCCGACAACCCAATCATTGACTAAAGGTATAGCTACACGGAGCCGACCCGCACCGCACCGCACCGCACCGTACCGCATTTTCTAACAATTTTTATATTCTTTATAGACTGAGTTCTATTACAAAATAAGTTTGTGTTTTTATTTTTACTTACATAGGTTTTCACCTATTTTCATAAAATTAAGTTAGATAATAATTAAGAAGAAGAATGTTTGTTGTCCAATAAGTTGTTTTATATAATATTGTTTATCTTGTACGTAATGTTGTAAACAATGACTATAGCGTCACACGTGACACGGCTGTGAAAGAAACGCCTGCTTTTACCATGAAAACAAAGTTCGGAAGCTCCCGAACATTTTATTTCCGGTGGTAGGTCCGCACCGCACCGCTAAAGTGCGGAGCAATGCTCTCTCGACGATTCGTCCGCGCTGGTGCGGTGCGGACTCGTGTAATCACTTGCGTTTAAAAACAGGGATAGCATTCCACCGGAAAAATGCGGTGCGGCTTTGTGTAGCCGGTACTTAACCAGACCAGTAGAGCTCGGTGTTTAGTCCAGTTGCCCACCGATGTAGATACGAACGTGTCTTTTTTTTCTTTCTTTTTTAGCACTGCGTCTTACTACTCATTTGGGTTAAAACAATTAGGAGGTTGATTTAATGATTATAATGAGGGAATTTTGGCGGTCCTCATGGCGCGAGTTATAGCCTAGTTCGACTAGATGTTAAAAAATATCGGGAAGTTGTCTTAGCTAGTAAAAAAAAAAACTACTTTTATTCGAACGACGATCGTTTTATGTTTTGCTTGTTAGAAAGCCTGCGGAGTACATTTATTTTTGGAATGAGATTCAAATAAACTATTTTTGTATTTGTTTATTTATATTTTTTCTCTGTGGATTTGAATGGGCAGTTAGTTTTGGAATGAAATGTGAATATCTTGTCTGGAATTTATTTATCTATCCTTGGTTTTGGTTGGTTAATCTGCTAGATTTGTGATTGATTTATTTAGTTATTTGTTGTATTGGCGAGAGATAAATAAAAAGTTTTATAATGTTATGCTGTTGTTATTTTCAAAACATCTAATTTATCAAAGCTGTGGATTACGATATCGATTATTTAATTAACATAGGTGCATAAAAATAATGGACACAGGAAAATATATCAGACCTTTACTTTGTGATAGTTTGTAAATGTGTTTATTTTTATTATTATTTAAATAATTCGTATAGTTTATCAAGCGAGCTAAGGCGTTAAACTAATCCATTCTGGTTTGCCTAAGACAAAAACGTCGAAGTTCGAATTAAGGCTGAGTAACTATATTGAGATTATATTTTCCCTAAATGATCTCCAACAACATTAATGCAGCCACATTAACTCTAAATGTTACATTTATCGTCCTTTACGACCCTCCTCAACATTGTTTTAATTAGATAAATGAGATAATCTAAGGCACAAGATCTTAAAGTAAAACATAGCTTCTAAAATGATAAAAGCAACGTCAACCAACATAATCACTAAGTACGTCCGACCTGTATAATAACCCTGATACCTGCTTCGGTGACCACATGGTCTAAGGCGTCACTCTCAGATTAACTAGACTACCGATGACAGTAAAAATGGGGTTTGAGTCCCGGTCGGATATACTGAGGTTTTTTTTTTACAAAATGGGTTTCTACTCTCTCTCCATGCAAATACGATTACATTTCCTCTAAAATGCCACCTTCCTCATCACTAACCCATTAGCGTAGTTAGTATATATGCGTATAATCTTAACAGGTAGTATGTCTTTCTTTTAAACCACGTCTTACTACCCGTTCGGGTTATACGCTTATGTACAAATTAAGCTAATATGTTTTTTTAGGGATGAGGAAGGTTATATTTAGAGGAAGTGTACCCGAATTTGCGTGGAGGGAGAGTGGAAAACCATTTACGAGGAAAAACACCCTCAGTACACCAAAATGAGATTCGAACCTCGATCTCCCCGTCATCGGCAGTATAATCTACTGCGAGAGTAGCGCGTTAGACCACGCGGCCACCGAAAAGAGATACAGGTAATAAGATGCAGTGTTAAAAAATAAATTGATCTCCACGTCATCGTCAATCCAACCTAGCGGGAGTGACGCCTTTAGAACACGTGACCACTGAAACGGGTAAAAGAAATGTTACCCTTGAAACTGAAGCAGTGGTTTTATTAAGGTGGTTGACCCCTAAAGCATCAGTCAGGAAGAGGAAGTTCTGTCTGGTTTTGAGCTCCATCTTCTCACAGTTTAAAAAAAAAAAAAAATCCAAGTAGACTTTTGCGAGTTCAGGCGGAAACGTAGGTGGTTAGTCGACGTTTTACAAACAGCCACCTGTTCTTTGTGTGTTTATTTATTGTTTGTCTTACGGAGACAAGCGAAACCATAGCAAAATGAAAGATGATGGAGGCGTGCTATTGCTTTGCTGTTTGTCTAGTATCAAAGGGGTAGCGTTTATGAACAAACTAGAGCGCGCGGGTAGAGGAAGTCTCACATACACACTTAATATAGACCCTTGACCCTGTCGAGTGCAAGTATATAAAACCTATTTTGTGGCATGATGGGCGGGGGGAGGATGGGGGAGGAGGGTGAAAGGCGTGGCGTGGCTTCACAACCGACCAAAGTATCTATCCGTGTGTGAAGGAAAAAGAAAACTAAAGAAAAAATTAGAGAGGAAGAGAGCGAGAACAAGAAAGAGGATTAGGGAGGACAAGCGAGAGGAATAGGGAGGACAATCGAGAGGATTAGGGAGGACAAGCGAGAGGATTAGGGAGGACAAGCGAGAGGATTAGGGAGGACAAGCGAGAGGATTAGGGAGGTCAAGCGAGAGGATTAGGGAGGACAATCGAGAGGATTAGGGAGGACAATCGAGAGGAATAGGGAGGACAATCGAGAGGATTAGGGAGGACAAGCGAGAGGATTAGGGAGGACAAGCGAGAGGAATAGGGAGGACAATCGAGAGGATTAGGGAGGACAATCGAGAGGAATAGGGAGGACAATCGAGAGGATTAGGGATGACAAGCGAGAGGATTAGAGAGGTCAAGCGAGAGGATTAGGGAGGTCAATCGAGAGGATTAGGGAGGACAAGCGAGAGGATTAGGGAGGTCAATCGAGAGGATTAGGGAGCAAGCGAGAGGATTAGGGAGGACAAGCGAGAGGATTAGGGAGGACAAGCGAGAGGATTAGGGAGGACAAGCGAGAGGAATAGGGAGCAAGCGAGAGGACTAGGGAGGACAAGCGAGAGGACTAGGGAGGACAAGCGAGAGGATTAGGGAGGACAAGCGAGAGTAATAGGTAACGGACGAGAGAAAGGACCAAAGGGAGTAAAAAAAAAGATAGCACGAGAGGGACAGAAGAGCACAAGTAGGCTACAGTAACATAATATTTCATTCCTCAGTACTACAGCGTACCCGTCCCCGCTGCGGACGTTTCGTGACCGGGGCAAACTAAATCTTCATCTAAACGTTCGAATCCTGCGCCTGTGATGTCGCGTCGTGACGATAAATAAAGAGTGTCGTGCGTGTTTCAGAGTCTTGTGAACCAGCCCTCGATACCAGAGTGGATTATAAACCTTTATTATTCACCATCAAACTAGTCTAAAACTTATTTTCTTAATCTTATTATTTTACTTGGAAACCATTTTGTTCTCTCTTGGTTAGACATTTTTATATATTTTATTCACTGCTTCTTTTTCTTATTTTTTTTTAACACCTCGCCTTACTACCCGTTAGGGTTGTACACTTATGTACTAATTACACTAATCGTTTAGGGATTAGGAAGGTTTAATTGAGAGGAAGTGCACCCGCATTTGCGTGGAAAACCATTTAGGAAAAAAACACCCTCACTGCACCCGACCTGGATCGAACCCCAAACTCCCCGTCTTCGACAGTCTAGTCCAACACGAGAGTAGAGCGTTAGACCACGTGGCCACCAAAGCGGGTATCATCGCGTCTTACTACCTTTTCAGGTTGTACGCATGATAATTACTCTAATGGGTTAGAGAGGAAGAAGGAAGCATTTTAGAGGTAATCTACCCGAACTTTGCCTGGAAGGAGATATAGAAACCATTTAGGTAAAAACCACCCTCAGTAGACCGGACCGGGATAAAATCCCCTCATCAGGTCAGTCTAACACGAGAGTTACGCCTTAGACAGTTCTGCCACTGAGGCGGGTTGTCCAAATATAAAACAATGTTTAGGAGCTCTCTTAATCTCGAACAAAAGTTTGTTGGTCAAGAAATAGACACAATTAACAGTTTCCTAGCCAATAAAAATAAAGTAATAATACAAAACTAGCTTGCACAACCTTAAGCCAGGATAGCCACCATTTCCTTATTATAAAATGTCCTGTGTCATCCAGGTTTTATACAAGGGATTACTTTTTTTTTTAAATACACTTTAGATAGTAGGAATAAATGACATTTCATTTTTCATAAAATTGACCAGATCGGGGACATAATATTTTATAGTCGTTATGTAACCAAATATTTCAGGGAAAAAAGGGGAAGATGGGATAAGATAGGTCCATATTATGTTCGAACCAGCATGCTTTGTTTTATGTGAATTAATAATATTTAAAAAATTGAGGGCTACAATTTTTTTTATGTCTCAAATTTCTTTTAAAAAAAAGTTTTTTTTATGTTAAACTACTGGTGTTTCTCTGTAATTTCCAGACACAGAAAATTCTTAGTATATTCCCAGTTCTTCAGTTTAAAAACCAGGGTTATTAAAAACTAAGCTACCCACAACGGTGACCAAGCCGTCCAAGATGTCAAGTTTGTGGAGTTCAAGGCTCGAACCTCAGCCGGGTAGAGTGGTATTTTTTCCCCCCCACATATGATTGGTTTGGTTGGCTTACAAGCCTTTCTCCAAGCAGGTGTGTGTGTGTGTGTGTGTGTGTGTGTGTGTGTGCGTGCGTGCAGTTTCTCTTAAACAACCTTCATCATCCCTATCACTTAGATTAAGCCGTGAATAAAGTATTTAAGGTTGTAATTATTAAATAAAAAATCTAAATACGGTACAAGCGGGTGCAGGGATGAGTAGGAAAATTAAGATAAAATGCATCATCATTCCTCCAAGGAAAGTTTGAGAAGAGCAAGAGTGTACACTAGCACCGGTAGGCATGCGGTCTAAGTGTAAAACTGATTGAGTCTGTCTTGACAGTAACGTGAAGGTAGGGGTTCAAATCCCGGGCGGGTTTCCAGAGTTGGTTTCTTAAATAGCTGCCCACTCTACCTCCACGCAAGTGCTGGTACATTTTAGTATAATATATGCCTGTCCACACTTCAGTGGACGCATGGTCTAAGGCGTCACTCTCTAAATAGACTAGACTGCCAAAGACAGAGAAATCGGGGTTCGAACCCGGTCGGATGTCCTGAGGGTGGTTTTCCCTAATTGGTTTTCCATTCTCCTTCCAAGCAAATACGGGTACACTTCCTCTAAATTCAACCTTCATAATCACTAACACATTAGTGTAGTTAGTATAATATAATGTGCGTGTAACTCGAAAGGTAAGTAAGGCGTGGTATAAAATAAAATACAATTATGTAAATTACAAGGATAAAAATCAATCCCCAGTGAGTCCGACCGAGATTCGAACCAGGTCATTATCTCTCGAATCAGATTCAGGAGCGCAAGCCATTACAACCAACTGTGTCGGTTACCTCATGGGGTGATTATGAAAATACAAAATATCGACAGACATTAAACCCAGCCTGGTAAGCTAATGACCAATTAAACGAGTGTTTTTTTCCCCCGTCGATGATATATTGCCTTGGATTATACATATTAAGTTTAGCAAATAAAAAAAATGATGTTTGAATACATTCAAATGAATTAACTCGAACCCCTTTAAGGCGATTGGCCCTTTTCATTTGGCGTGGAAGTAAGGAGCCATGGGAACAAACGGTTATCTTCAAGAATTTTTATTGTCTTACCATTTTCTTTTCGGAAACGGCTAGTTCAAGAATAGAAGCATGTTTATTAAGTTCTGCTTTTTATATACACACTTTATCTATAATTTTAACAGTGATCAAATATTGATAAAATTGACATTTTTCAATAGAAAACTACCGGCTTCGTAACAAAAAATAAGAAAATGTAACAATTAATAAACATTGATACATTATCTTAGAAGGGGTGTTGAAAATACTACCATAAAAATTTCACTCGTTCTCGAGAAAACTGATATTTCCAAACGTATGATTTTTCCTCAAGACCGGTCCGGTAGCTAGCGCCACTTCGGTTTCCGTGATTCATCTGTTCTGGTTGGCGCAGAAGGATACTTTGGTCGGTTGTGAAACCACGCCACGCCTTTCACCCTCCCGCCCACCACCCCCCAAAATAGGTTTTATACTTGTACACGACAGGGCCAAGGGCCTTAAAAATAAAGCGCCCACAAAATAATCGTTAAACCCGCGTAAGATCTAGCAACTGAAAATTAAAAATATATACAGTTTGTGTCAAATATATATAATTATTATTTAAGGGAATCCCCTTGCCGGAGCGTTGAGACTCGTCGCAGACTTCCAGAAATCCCCCGTTATTTGAGAAATGATTCACTGTTTTAAAATAAGGTTTACATCAATATTGAGTTTAACGGTATCAACGTGTCCTTATAGGATTAAAAACCTTGCACTTCATAAGTTTTATAATTTTAAACAAACAGGCCTTTATTAAATTGGAAGACCACCCCCAATTCACCCGACCGAGATTCGAACCTCAATCTCCCCGTCCTCGGCAGTCTTAACTCAACATGAAACTAACGCGTTAGGTAAATACGCCACCGATGTGGGTAAAATATTGTATTCTTTAAGTTTAAAAAATGACACCTGGACACGGGAATTGAGGCCGGGACTCTCGAGTTAGTACGCCAATGCTCTAACCAATGAGCTATCCAGGAGTTTTCACGTGCCCAGGGTCACTCTTCACTCATATTATAAGGCAGATTCTGTGATGGACGTGCGGAAATCTTTTGCTACGTATGATTGGTCAATCAAGAAAGTATTGAAAGATTAAAAGATATACACCAACTCATTTTTATATATTAGTAGTTTAATTTGAATAATTCTGAAGGTTTAGAACTGCAATTTCAATATAAATACCTCATTGTGAGGATACTTCCCCTCAATAAAGCAGCACCCTTAATGTAAACTTTCAAAATTAAGGCTTGTGTCAACACAAAATGTACAAACTAAAGCTCTAGGAGAAATTAATAACAAAAAAGAATGTACCTCTGCATGGGATGGAGATTATAGTGTTCGTTCCAAAGTCTAAGAGGTCCTGGTTGGATTCATGGGATGTCTAAGAAGAATTACCAATTCATTATTTATAATTATACAGGATCCTTCTGCCATTCAGTTAGCAGTATCTAGGCACTCGGGCTAGGTGTGGTGTCCTAGGATAAGTTATTATTATTATTATTATTATTATTATTATTATTAGCACCGCGTCTTACTACCCGTTCGGATTATACGCACTTACGCTAATGTGCTATGGTAGGGTGATTGTGAGATGAAATGGAGGACCTACAGTTTAACGTGGAATCCGAACCACGGTGGAGGCCTGGCATTCGTCACATTCACAAGTTGTGATTAATACACATCTTGTCAGAGGTGAAGGAAGGGTTTGGCAATCAGATAAATCTGTGCCGGGACCGAAGTTATTTTATAGGTCGTGTGCAGATATAATCTGTGTTTTTAGAAATAGTACTTTAAATACCCCAATAATAATTTAAAAAAAAACTCTCCACGAGTAACTTAAGCACAAAAAAAAAGAGTGAAATAGGACGCTCATGATATACATTCTAGTATAGACAAGGATGAAACCAGGGTAATTTAGTTCTGTCATCAGCCTCCCTATACCATCACCCAAATGACCATTCATAAGTCAGACCACCTTAGCTCAATCGACAGCATGGCTGTCTACGAAGCTCAGGGTTCCGGGTTCGATTACCAGCAAAGCCGGGAAATTCTTTCATTGGTTATATTGGTGTTTCACCTTCCACAGTGATGAACTAACGGCAATGGTGCTGGATGTTGTGTATGTTATAGATTTAAGTTGGTTCATAATTCGTGAGCTGATATAATCAATCTGTCCAAAAAAATGCACGTTAAATACTTAAGATAAAATATACAAAAAAGCCTAAGCAAAAATACAGGATCCTTAAAATATGTGCGAGCACTAGGACTTATTTTATTAAAGGCTCTATAGTCTAAACGCCAAACAAATAATCACCGAACTGACGAGGAATTTATAGATGACCTTGAGCCAACTCAAGCTCACCGTTTCCTACATAAGCAGTGAAAGTTTGGCACACTTTTAAATCTTTTTAAGCAAACGTATTGTGGTTTCGAATGTTTGTTTATTTCTATTTTATCACGTACTTTTAGAACAAAAGGTTATTTTAAACACACGATTTAGAGTCTAGATTAACCAACATTACATAAACAGTGAACTATTAGCGCCGGCTGGAATTTACTAGCTCGATAAAAGAAGTAACCCATAAATAGATAGTAAATTACTTCAGGTACCACCTGGTATCGAACGACTCTACAGTAGCCGGTGACGTTAGTCAGAAAAACGAGCGGTGAATTAACATATTTAAAAAACAAAATTTCTTTTTTATGTAACATCGTCATAAAATCTAATTGAAACTTTCCTTTGTATTATTATTATTACTATGATCACCGCGTCTTACTAACAGTTCAGGTTGTACGCACTTACGCTAATGTGTAATGTTAGGGTGATTGTGAGATGAAATGGAGGACCTACAGTTTAACGTGGGATCCGAACCACGGTGGAGGCCTGTCATTCCACACATTCACAAGTTGTGATTAATACACGTCTTGTCAGAGGTGAAGGAAGGGTTTGGCGACCGGATAAATCTGTGCCGGGGCCAAGGATTGAACCCCGGACCCCCAGCAAAGAAGTCCGACACCTTACCCCAAGACCGCCAGGTCACCTATCTTTCCTTTGTAATTCGTATTCAATTTGTGCTTTACCACGAATTACAAACGTGAGAGCTATTACCATATTTCAATGTTTGTTACTGATGGGCGTGTGCAACGCTAAAACCTATTTGCATATTAAATTAGATAACGTCGACCTCGGTGGTATTGGGGGTAAAGTGCTCGCCTCAGGACCCGATGATCGTGGGTTCGAACGCAGCCGGGGTCGATGGATTTTACTCGAGCGATAACAATCCGTAGCACAACTTCCTTTGGAGGGAAATTAAAACCATCGTTCCCATATAGATTATGGTACGTAAAAGAACCAGGTATGTGAAAATACCTTTCCCAGCAAAATTGGTAAGTTCTTTCACTCTCGCTCATAGAAATTCTCGTGTGCTGATATAATCAATCAGTCGTTTCAGAAAGTGCACGTTTAACATTTCAAATAAAAATAAAATTAAATATCAACCTCTGTGTACTGTTTGTATATAAAAAAAAAGTCACAGACTAACCATTAATTACCTTTCGGTAGCTAAGTTTCAAACCGTTTGGATAACGGTGAAAGACGCGTAGTGTGGAGAATCGGAAGGATTAGGTTTAGGTAAAGTTAGTTTACTTCAGACTATTTCAGAGTTCGCCTACAAACAAAACGGAAGGAATACGAAGCTATCACGCCTCGACTTTGAAACTTTGATATGTTGAGAGAAACGGAACTAACACTGAACAACAGTAAGACAAGGTTTGTTTTGTTTTTTATTCCGTCTTATACTCGTCTAGGGTAGTCCATTTTTTTATTTCACCGAAACTTGGTCTTATGGGTTACGCGTGTCTTTATTTGGGCAAAATTAAGGCCAGCGCCTTTTCTTACAATCAGCCCAATTAATAATAAAAAAATTGTGTATTTAATACTTATGTGCTAAAAACTAATTTATAATACATGTAAAAATATTATTAATAATAATAAAAAAACACCGCCTAAATATATAATTGTAAATTTATGAACATAATTAATTTTAAAAAATGAGGCAAGTAGAACTAAATAAAAGAGAGAAAAAACAACAAAAAGAAACACCATCAATCCACACATGCATTCACGTGTCATCCAACGCACAGACACTTTTTCCTCTGTACCCATAATATTAAAAATTATTTGTAGAATTTTTTAAATTCATAATACATATGCGTAATAAAACGAAATAAAGTAGGCCTACTTTCTTAAAATTTAGTACAGTTCCTTTTAAAGGCAGATTAGAGTAAATTTTGTTGCTTTAAATACGAATTAACTATATTAAAATCTAAAATTATAACGAATTTTTCTCAGTAGTAGACGTCATTGTTCATTGACTTGGTATTCATACTTAATGTGACAAGTAAATATACACTATGTTTAATTATTTTGGTAAATAGTTGTAAAATATCATAATGAGGATATTTGCTCATAATTTTGTTATTAAAATAAGTAACATATCTAATAGACCTACATAAAAATTTAGACCTATAGTTACAAATTTTAACCATAGCTTTTATATTCATAGCACCATCCCATTTAAATTTGAGTTAATTTGTTTTTATATTAATTCTCCAAAACGTATTTTATTTACAAACATTTTTTACCGGAATATAATTTATTATATATCGAAATCTAATCATTTTATCTGCCACATATTAGGGGCTCGATTCATTTATTATCTGAACTGATTTTTGGGACTTATCAAGTTAGAAAAAGGATAATAAAGCAGTAAAAAAAAGTACTAATCAAAAGAGGTGTTGATAGGTTGGTCTACAAGTATATTAATCAAATTGTTATATCTATAGAAATTAGTGAACCCTCAGCCAAAGTATCGTAGAACAATCTTTATAACGGGATATCTCACGACCCACCTTAATCCCCCCCCCCCCC
>CABFWB010003196.1:73432-84898 GCA_902151455.1 Timema bartmani | reverse complement strand
CATCAAAATCTCGATTTCGATTTTTTTGACGATCACCATACTTTCTCTACCTGTAAGATAGAGAGAAAGTAAAAAAAAACACAATTTAACAGTAAACGCGTTAGGTGTTTACTGGAACGAGCTAAAAATCAACCGCTTCGGTGGCAACGTGGTCTAACGCGCTACTCTAGTGTAGGACTAGACTGACCAAGGCGGGGAGATCGGGGTTCGATCCCGGTAGGGTGCGCTGAAGAAAGTATTTTCCCCTAAATGGTTTATCACTCTTCCGCCACGCAGATGCGGCTGAATTTCATCTATATTAAGCCTTCCTAAGCCCTAAACCATTAGTGTAATTACATAGTTTAATAGTTGATATTTTACGGTCTGAAAAGTTGAAAAAAATCCCACATATTTCGTTACATGCTCCGGTAACGAAAGGTTACTGGCGGTATAGGAGCGTAGAATGAATATTTTATGAAAAGAACTATGTAAATGAGGTTCACAACATAAATTGTACTGTAGTTTACATTTTTCTCCTCCCCTGCTTGTTCTCCTACTGCCGGACAGCTTCACTCGGGAACGTTATATGCCCACTTGGTTTTATAAAATATTGCTCCAGTAGAAACATAGAATTTAATTTTCAACACATTGTGATATCAATAGTTCTTGAATATCTGTCAGAGGTGTCCTGGAATTTAATGACAACTTTTTCTCTTTCATTTAAAACGTTTGTCATCTATTGCCGCCATGTTCATGACAGATATTCAACAATTGTTGATATCACCTTGTGAAGAAAATTAAAATCTATGCTCCACCTCTGGTCATCTTTATTCAAGTCCTCTTTTAATAAAACATGTCCCATTTTATCAATGTCTTTTCTTTAAAAAAAATTACCTTGACTGACCCTACATGACATGATTTTACTCGTCCTTCTAGCGAAGCATGTCCTTTATGTCCTGTTTTCAATAAACAACAACATAAAAAACCAAGATGGCCTACGCACGTTCTTCCATGCACGGAGTGAGAAGAAAAGTAAAAGGAAAGAAAGTGCGTGCCTTACCTAGGTGCGTATTGCTTGACTTTCTTCCTTCTCATGTCTGAAAGCTCACGGGGTGAGTGAGTTGGGGGGGAAGAGGTGCTGGATGACGTCACCAAGAGACGATGAGTTCACTGTTATGTCGTGACGTCACGGGCATGGTTTTATATATTTTTTACGAGCACTGACGAATATCCTGTGAACCACCCAATGACGTTATTCGCGACACAGAACAATTAGTAAAACCAACTGTTTCTACACGTTCCTTTAGATTAAATATTTAACAATTAATTGCAGAGCTAAGCAATAATTATAGACACCAATCTATTCCCGCTATTATTTTTAACATCGACTCTGTAATTAAACTGCAAGCTATTTTTTTTAATTTTTACAATAAAGTTTTTAGTTACAAAAGTATTTTTGTATCTTAATTATATTCAATGAAATGTTAAAATGATTTTTTTTAAGCTGAATTAATTAATAAGTTTAATAAGTTCCTAGATCCCGAACATAAAAAGTTATGCTTTATAATTCAAGAGAATCAATAATTAATTCATTTGGTTACTTTAAGTATATTGTGTGGTTTCGTTTTTATTTTATTATAATTTACTGTTTCAAAATGAACTTTGCCTTGATTTAATGAGATTTTATTGTTTTTTGAAACGTTGTGAGTGGTAATTTAGTAGCTTTAAATTTCAAGGTTATGTTTTATTTCCTCTGTAAAGATGTCTCAGCTTTGATAACACTTGCATCGTCAGCATACCATAAGAAGAGTCCTTAAGCGCATGCGCAAATAATTGTTTAAAGTATCTGATAGTTATTAATTTAATATATTTGAACTGAACAAATAGTAGGAAACGATACTAAAATATTTAAATAATTTTATCATAAAAAGTTGAAAGTAGAATGTAAATAAAAATAAACAAAAAATTGACTCTTCGTTCTAGGTCACATTAACTTTCTTTATATACAATTTTAGAAGTTGCAGGTTCACATTGAATCTAATAACTAAGGTACCTTCATAATTTTTTTTCAAGCGTCTGGTTATCGTTAGTTGAATAGCTTCACAATAGATGGCTTAAGATTTTTTTTTCCCCCTTTTGAAGCTGATTAGGTGAAAATTGTACTGATATTGTTCGGCACTTTTTTAGCTGAAAGATCGTAAAATAAATGTCATGAAATGTAAAAACTGAATCAACACAGATAAATTCAATTACACTTTCCTTCTGTGTCTCGACCTGGTTCCGAGAAACCACGTTAAATACGTGAAGAAAGTGCTTTCCCTTCTTCCTACACACGCACACGACGGGGTCAAGTCACTTTGCCTCTTTAAGACGAAACGATGTAAACAAATAAATAATAATAAACAAAGGCAATCCCCCCCACCTCCGGCAGGACATAAACAAAAAATCACACACGCACGCGTAGCCGCACTACCGCCGTTTGTTGCGCACGGATGCTCCGCCAGTCAGCTGTTTCATTTCACTACTGATGAAGGCCACTAAGAGATAGCACCGCTATAGGGGCCGGTCCTCCCCCCCCCCTCACCCCACTACTCTCCCTCTTTCTTTCTCTCTCCGCACGCCACTGGCTGCATACCACGGACCGCGCCATCTATTCCTACTGACGCCACCAGCTGACCAACCGGTGAAAGTTGCACACTAAAATACTAGCCTGATTGAAAAACATTGATTCCCTCGTGTGTTTTTTTTTAGGAAAAACTAATGTTTTTGGTATGAATCTTGAAACCCGTAAAACTGAGAACAGGTAATTACATAGTTTCAATAACAAATTGTACAATCCAAGTGTCCAATTAAGGCGGGAGTTTAGGGGACGTGAGGAAATGTCTGTGTTTTGGATGTTTTTACATCAAAACCTTTTTTTGATAAATAAACATCAAATATTTCTCCAGTGGAAACATACATTGTAATTTTCTTCAGAAGGGTTTAATTTTCTTCACACGGAGATATCAACAATTCTTGAATATCTGTCAAAGGTGTCCTGGAATTTAATAACAACTTTTTCTCTTCTTTTAAAAAGCTTGTTATCTAATGTCGCTCTGCTCATGACAGATATTCAACCACTGTTGATATCACCGTGGGAAGTAGATTAAAATCTATGTTTATATTATATCAATATTTTATATATTTTGCCGCCCCAAAAAAGCTTTGCCATAAAAACTGCAAAATCACTGCCTTTAACTCCCATCCCCTACATCCCCACCTTAGAATTCCATCTAATGATTTACTTTCCACGAATACCTAAGACTTGTAACTTTTCTATTTTTTTATTCTGGAGATAGCACACGACTTAGAAATATCGCTGACAGCAATGGATGAACACAGCAATTTGTTCAAATGGCACGTTTTCAAAGTGAATCATCATCAAGAAATTACCCCCCTCACACCATCATCACAAGCTACGTAAGACCAGATAAACACCTGCATCGGACGACATGTGCGTGCCATTAACTCAACGCCGCCGTTACGTTACCCGTTAACACTCCACACTTATTTCAAGAAGACACGGGAAAGAAATCTTCGCAGTGAACCCCAAAATGATGCTGCAGCTTTACAATTCTAGAATTGTCGTAAGGTAGGATTATGGTTGGAAGACCCATTTAGTAAGTACAAACTTATTTTTTTCTGTCAATTTTGGTAATTTTCTACTATATTAATAGTGTAATTTTATAGTAAGGTAAAAATATCACCTTTTAAATTAAAAGTGATGTCGAAACGAATCTTAAAATATGCGAAATAAAATCTAAATAGAAAATGAGTTTTTTGTTGTTGTCACATGAGGTTTTTTAATTTTTAAATCATCCAATAAGTGCATTCAGGTAAATAGAAAGGTTAAGAGAGAGAGAGGAAAAAAGTGCAATGTATTCCTCTAATTTGGCGTGGATGAAAAATCTAGCTATGCTTACATAATATATCGTCTTCTGTAGGACATCATAGAAGGAAAGTTTGAGGGGAAAAAGAGCTTAGGAAGGAGAAGGATTCAAAAATTAGATAAGTTGAAGGAAAGAAGAAAACTCTGGGAGTTTATGGAGTTGGCAGAGGACAGGGCTCATTGGTGGTCTAAGTTCACTGACAAAAGGAATTGAACTGTCGTAAGAAAGAACACCTTATAATAATAATAATAATAATAATAATAATATATTATAGATTTTATTAGCGAATGGTTTGTTGGCTAAACATTACTTGTCTTCTACCGGCAGTGTTGGAAATGCAACCATCTTCTGAGGTGAGGATACTATGTAGGTGCGGTTTCTTCATCCCGATGAGATTATAATGATGATAATTATTATGTGGTGCCAGTAGAAATCTTAAATCAACTTAAGTCTAGCAAAGAAAACGTTGGCAACCATAGTAACAATACTCCTTCTGGAAAAATACCAATGATGTCACCGGGAATGCTGAACACTAGACCAAGATGACGACCGACGTCATATATGTCATTTAATCTCTAGTCATTGTTAAAATAATGTTTAGTAACTGCTATAAAAATGATTACATATGAAATATGTCATATTTAATGATATATTTCAAATCTGTTAAAAATATAGCCAAGTTTTCCTCTTACTTTGGAAATTTTTGAATATGCAAAGTTTACTGTGGGTGCGTCGAAGTCGAAGTCGAAATAAAGGAGATTTGACCCTAAGCATTTCGAAGATTTAAATTTCACTATTATTTTTTTATGTAAGCCTCTAGATAATGTCTATCACAAATTTGCTATAAATAACATGACTTAACGTTTGAATACGTAAAAGTAGAACTTGTAACATTTCTAGCTATTATATGTTTTATCCTATGAAGGAGCTATTCCAGATCCCTTCTGTTAGTACAATTGAATACAAACCTCGAACCCTGGACCCACGGCCTTGAAAAACGTATCTACACTAACCAAATACCTTCGAGGTGGCGGCGAAATATATACAAATATATTTTGATTATTAAATTTATCTATCAGTTTTTTAACCACTTCTAGCTTCTCGTCCGGGTTTTACGCATTTAATTACACTAATGGGGTGGACATAATTAAATTAGAATTTCAGATGTGTACCCTGATTTGAGTGGAGTGATATTGGAAGCTTCTCAGGTTACCTCACTGGGATCCGAATCCTGACTTCCCGTTTACAGACAAACCATACTAGATGAACTTGACGCTTAAGACCTTATGTCCACCGAGGCAGTTAACATTAAGGTTGTTTAAGGGGTTGCCTAGGTAGTTGAGGTATTGCCAATCAGATGCTGCGCTTAGGTTAATTAATAATGACAACACCTTTAACAGTGCACGAGTTTGGTGCTTGCTGGAATGAACACAAAGCTAATTAATATTGCCCTATAATATACGTATATTGGTGTTTATATATATGTATGTATAGCTGTACAAATTTTTTATTAATTTTAAATGAGATAAAAAGCTGAAATTTGGAGGAATTTTAGAGAAACCACTCAAAAGGGACGCACATTTTTCAAACTTTAAAATTGATCAAAAATATAGATTACACAAAATAAAAACGAGATTTCTTTAATTATTTTAATTTGTCTACGACTTTCCTCTGTCCACACTACGAAGTTGCTAAAATAAATGAGGAAGTATTAAGTATTTAAGAAGTAGAAGCCCATTGTTACGTCAGTGTGGATTCAGTGTGGTTTCAGTTGACTGTGAGGATGGGCGAGAAAATTACAACTATCCAGTAGAGTTTTTAAACAGCTTGACACACTCAGGAATGCCGCCACACAAATTAAATTTTATAACTGGAAAGTTATTGATAACGAGGGGGTATATGTTTACTTGCACATCTGTTGGATTATAATCATTTGAAGAAACCTACGGTATATTAAAGCACGTAAATTATCTGTAAAAGCAAGTTTTTCACAAGCCATCATTTGAAGAAACCTACAGTATATTTAAGCACGTAAATTATCTGTAAAAGCAAGTTTTTCACAAGCCATCATTTGGCATATTGATGTTCTTTTGGAAATATATATATTTATGATAATTTATTTGTTTAGTATATTTTTAAGAATAAATCTAAAGATTAAATAAGAAGCTAAGCTTAATTTGAAATACATGCTACCTCCTTCTCTTTTCGTACGACCAGCTATCTCACTCTTACAAACACACACATATTCACATACACACACACACACACACACGCACTCTCCTTTCTCAACTGATAGTATCTACCAGCTGGAAGCTGTGCTGTAATGATGATAATGAGCCATGCAAGTCCATCAGACTGTGACGTATCTTTCTGCAGATGGCAATACGCCTTCCCCTATGTATGGCCTGTGACTCTGGGAACATTTCTTCCACAGATGTTTCTCTTTCTTAACCAGCAAACTGGAAAACTAAATGCGCGCAATAGGTCGCCTGGCGGTCTAGGAGTAAGGTGTTGGACTTCTGTACTGGGGGGTCCGGGGTTCAATCCCCGGTCCCGGCACAGATTTATCTGATTGCCAAACTCTTCCTTCACCTCTGACAAGAGGTGTATTAATCACAACTTGTGAATGTGTGGAATGCCAGGCCTCCACCGTGGTTCGGATCCCACGTTAAACTGTAGGTCCTCCATTTCATCTCACAATCACCCTACCATTACACTTTAGCGAAAGTGCGTATAATCCGAACGAGTAGTAAGACGCGGTGCTATTAATAATAATAATAATAATAATAATAATAAATGCACGCAGACAGAAGTGCGTGAATACCCTCTAATCAGGGCTGTAGTACGGTACAGTAGCCTAGTAAGGGAGGATGGACTGAAGGGTGTGTGTGGTTACCCTCTAATCAGGGCTGTAGTGTGGTACAGTAGCCTAGTAAGGGAGGATGGACTGAAGGGGGTGTGTGGCTACCCTCTAAGTAGGGCTGTAGTACGGTACAGTAGCCTAGTAAGGGAGGATGGACTGAAGGGTGTGTGTGGTTACCCTCTAATCAGGGCTGTAGTGTGGTACAGTAGCCTAGTAAGGGAGGATGGACTGAAGGGTGTGTGTGGCTACCCTCTAATCAGGGCTGTAGTGTGGTACAGTAGCCTAGTAAGGGAGGATGGACTGAAGGGTGTGTGTGGCTACCCTCTAATCAGGGCTGTAGTGTGGTACAGTAGCCTAGTAAGGGAGGATGGACTGAAGGGTGTGTGTGGCTACCCTCTAATCAGGGCTGTAGTGTGGTACAGTAGCCTAGTAAGGGAGGATGGACTGAAGGGTGTGTGTGGCTACCCTCTAATCAGGGCTGTAGTGTGGTACAGTAGCCTAGTAAGGGAGGATGGACTGAAGGGTGTGTGTGGCTACCCTCTAATCAGGGCTGTAGTGTGGTACAGTAGCCTAGTAAGGGAGGATGGACTGAAGGGTGTGTGTGGCTACCCTCTAATCAGGGCTGTAGTGTGGTACAGTAGCCTAGTAAGGGAGGATGGACTGAAGGGTGTGTGTGGCTACCCTCTAATCAGGGCTGTAGTGTGGTACAGTAGCCTAGTAAGGGAGGATGGACTGAAGGGTGTGTGTGGCTACCCTCTAAGTAGGGCTGTAGTGTGGTACAGTAGCCTAGTAAGGGAGGATGGACTGAAGGGTGTGTTGTGTGGTACAGTAACCTAGTAAGGGAGGATGGACTGAAGGGGGTGTAGTGTGGTACAGTAGCCTAGTAAGGGAGGATGGACTGAAGGGGGTGTAGTGTGGTACAGTAGCCTAGTAAGGGAGGATGGACTGAAGGGTGTGTAGTGCGGTACAGTAGCCTAGTAAGGGAGGATGGACTGAAGGGTGTGTAGTGCGGTACAGTAGCCTAGTAAGGGAGGATGGACTGAAGGGTGTGTAGTGCGGTACAGTAGCCCACTAGGGGTATTACTTCGCTATAAGATAATTATATTAACGAATGACACAACTAAAACTAGTGTCGCGCTAGGTACGTGGAGTGCTAGCCCCCTCCCTTCCTTACTCCTTCAAGCGAAAGGGTGAAAGGGAAGTTAGTTCTTTGTCAGTGTAAATGGAAGCTGAGGTGCCTAGTTCAAACCTCAATCAGTTCAGCTGTAGACCATGCCACCACGTACCGAACTTTCCAACTTCCCATCAACCGCCAACTACTGGTTAGAATGGGCATCTTTCCAACCTCGTGGCTTATCTTAAGGGGGCAGTCTCCATGAAGCTTGCGTATTTTAGACGTTTCACTCTGAATAAATATTTACAACAGGAGAAATGATAGAAGTTTATTCTTCTCTGGATTGAAAAACCAATTACTTTCTAAGTCTTTATGTATTATTAAACGTAGAAGCATGTTTCAAGAGTCTGCAAATGTTACAATTATGTAGATTACTTGGAACTTAACTGCTCGAGGCAGCATAACATTCCCATTAAGTACACCGTATTTTGACCGATTAAAACGCCATTAAATCTATTAAGTAATAACATAATACAACGTTAGAAACGTGGTTCTTTATAAGAATGTTGAAAATATCATGGATGGAGATGTTATATAACAAAGAAGTGCTAATAAAAGCAAATGAAGAAAGTAGACTTTGGAGAGACATACAACCAGGAAGAATTATCATAGTAGGACATATACTGAGACATGTTAGGTTGAAGAAGATGATTAGAGAAGACGATAATAGAAGATGTAGAATAAAGAGATTCAAAAGGAAGACCAAGATTAGAGTGCATGAATCAGATAACGGACTATGTTGACAGAAGAGGGTACAAAGATTTTTTTTTAAATAATGACTTAATACAGGAAAAATTGGAGAGCTACAGAAAACCAATAGCAAGATTTATGACCTAATTATTATGAGAATACAGGTGGGCTAAGCTTTGAAATGTTAATGTAGAAGATAGCATCTCCTTCGCTTTGACTTCAACACGCACAGTAATCTTAGCAACTTGGAAACTTTTCGAAGGAAGAAGAAAATTTCGATATATTATCAACTGATTTGAAATATCATACTAAATACGACAATTTTCAACACATTATAATTTTTAACCGTTTATAACAGTACTGACAAATGATTGAATTACTTATAAATCCTTGACAGATTCCGATAATATGTCAGCATAAAGTAATGTAATATGTTTTTATTTTTCTGTTAACTTTTCTATTTACCTAAAAAATTAAATGTTACGTGACAGCAACAAAAACCTGGTCTTCGACTTAGAAATTGCTTTGCATGTTTCAAGGTTCGCTTTGATCTTCAAATCTAAGAAATTAATTTTACACACACCTGTAAGAGAATGCACTAGAACATCAATTGTTCTTTGCCACTATTCAGCTTGATATGTTCTATTACTTATTCAATGGAATTAGAAACTCTAAAGTTAATTGCCTAACTTACGAAAGGACGCAACCTATCCCTATCGTGAGCTAGTATTGTCCAATCCACCTAATTACACCCTATCCCTATCTTGAGCTAGTTATATCCATCCCCCTCATTACACCCTATCCCTATCGTGAGCTAGTACTGTCCAGTCCACCTCATTACACCATATCCCTATATTTAATTAATTATATCCAGTTCACCTCACTACACTCTATCCCTATCTTGAGCTATTTATATCCAGTCCACCTCACTACATCCTCTCTCTTTAAGGTCCATTTTTAATGTGACGTATTCTAATAGTATGATATTTTCTATTTATGACAAAATAGCATTTTGATCCATCTTAAAATAAAGAAAGTAAAGAAGATTTACTAAGGTCACAGACCACTTAAAATGAATTACAGCCACACTGCAGTATTTGTTATAATAATGGCAGATCTGAAGATTGAAAACCAATAAAACAATCTTTAGTTATTTTAGATTCTAGAAATGTTTGACACTAATTGTTTGAGGATGACTATATATGTTTCTTAAATTTAATTTTATCCCAGAACTGCGATATTTCTTGGTAAAACGTTAATAAAAAAGAGCTATTTAAACCTTTTAACGATATTTTATAACAATCACCATATAGCCCTAAATGTAAGGTTTTTAATTCCATTGTAACTTTATGATAATTCTTCCCTTCATTTTGACATGAAACATATTTTGAAATAACAAGCCACATTAAATCACGTGATATTTCTACGGTCTTATTTATATACGAACAAACGTTTTTGACTGCTAATAAAAGTTACTAAAATCTTTTTTATATATATTCAGGCCTCAATTAATGTGATCTGCACATATTAGTTTTGATAGATAATAACGATACTTATAATATAGCTATGATATAATAAAGTAAAATAACATCAATATATACAGCGAAAATGTAAGTTTGTATTTTCTAAAATTTCTTTCATACAATAATGTTACTATAAGTGTTTGCAACACTCCTTAACGCTCCAGTAGGTGGCCTCCTTAGTGTTGTTTGGATTTAATTTATTACAACAAAGGTCTTTATATATTAGTCTAAACGTAGTTCTTGCTCTTAAAAAAGTGTTTTCTTTTTCTTTTCATACCAACTTATGATGCAATGTTTACAAGTATAGTTTGTAGGACATGTAAATTAGAAAAAAACAAACAAAAACAACACTTAACGATGTATTTGTCTAACCCAAACAATGGTTGAACAACCTATAGCACAATCATCAAAGTAAGAAACTTTTCATACAGTTCAAACCTGTACCAAATCTCTTCTAGTGTACTCACACACGAAGTCATTTGTTCTGAAACAGTTACTATCTAAATATGGTCTTCATTTTAATAGCTTTAAGATAAATCGAGCGATTTTTTGTAAATGAGGGATCATTTATAGTTATTAAATTATATATTATATATATACCATGCATATTATATATTTAATTATTATATTTCGATGTATACAGTAATATGTATCTTTTATATATATTTATAAATGTATATCGATTTTGAAAATGTTAATGTATGTTAAATAGAAAATATTAATATTATATATATAATTATAGTATAATATAAAATAATATAACTTAAATATAATATATAATACTACACAAATAAAATATAATATTGATATAATATTAATATTACTATAATATTTATTTAATCTTAATATTATAGTTAATATTATGATAATATTATTATAATATTGATATTAATATTATTATAGTAATATATAATATTACATATAAAAATAATATATAACATAATAATAATATTATATAGAAAATACTAATATTAATATCGTTTATAAAATTTGAATCTAAAATATTATCTGGCAACGTTAGATTTAAGCACGCAAAATAAAGATTGCTGTCCTAAACAAAAATGTTATTTTGTCTGAGGATAGCGAAAAGATTAAAATAATGGACTCCTTTAATATATATTTTTACATCAACCATACCTCGATGTTTCAGTTGGAATATTTCAAAACTACTACGAACTTTTATATCTATATTATTTTCTAGTTGTGATTTTTTTATTTAGAGGTAATATTAAAAATAAAATATTGATTTAATAAAATATGAGAAAAAAATTATTATATCACCTCCCCCCCCCCCCCCCCCCCAAAACC
>CABFWB010003196.1:55195-73386 GCA_902151455.1 Timema bartmani | reverse complement strand
CCACACACACTCTCAATTTTTTATTCTTTTCATTAAAAATTAAATTGAAGATACTGATGACATTCAACATCCACCCAGAAGATGCAAGAATTAAGTAGGTCTAGTCAATTAACGGAATGATGTTTCATGAAACATACCAAAACGAACTGCGTGTTATTACATCCGTACAGTCCGAATCAGAAAAAAGTTGCCGGTTTTTCAGTAAAAGCCCCACTCGTGTGCTTACCATTTTTCTTTAACCGAAACTGTACGTCAACGTGTTAATCAGCTCTACATTGGGGCTGTGAGGAAATTCTGTTACGCACAGGTAACACATCTTATAATTTAAGGTGGGGACGCAAGAAACGTGAGTAAAAGTCAGTGTTTTTACAATTTTTATAATACAACCTTTTTTAAATAATTAAAATATTGTTTCAGTAGAAACATAGAATTTAATTTTTTTTGTGGTGGTGTCAACAATTGTTGAATATCTTTCAAGGGTGTCCTGGAATTTAATGACGACTTTTCTCTTCATTTTAAAAAGTTTCTCATCTAATGCCGTTATGTCCTTGATAGAAATTCAACAACTTTTGATATCATCATGTGAAGAATATTTCACTCTACATTTGTACTGAAGAAATATTTGATTTAATTCAACTAAAAAATTTTTTTACCATAAAATTGCAAAAAACACTGCTCTTTTCTCGCGTCCCCTGGATCCCCACCTTAATAAAATGCATACATAGCTTTTTGCGGTCAACAATGATAAAAAATCGTCTATAATATAAATAGTATTTTATAGGTATTGATAACATATATTAAATTGACAGTTGTAGATCACATGACTTACCATATAAGTACGTGAAAGTATATTTAATAACTTTTCTAACTGTTATATAAGGTTCTTCCAATTAAAATTCAATTTTATTGAAGTATTTATATATTAAAACTGAGAACTATTTTCAAACTTCTAGTCGTATTGATATATTTTATTTTTGAAAAAGATTTTTTTTAAATGTGGTGCTAAGTCTATGGTTAGATTTAATGCTTGAACCAATAATAAAAGCCGTGTTAATCCTACATCCCCACAAAGTCTCTTCCTAGCAATATCTTACGACAGACAAACGCTTTTGGTTTTACCGGAGCTTGAATAAGGGGGCAAATATTCTGTTGTCAGCCTCATAATTAATACTGTCCATTGGAACAATTTCACGTAGCACACGCGATCATAGACGCAAGCTCTCCTGGCAGGACATGTACTGTATCATACAGTACACATGCTCCTAGACGCAAGCTCTCCTGGCAGGACATGTCCTGTATCATACAGTACACATGCTCATAGACGCAAGTTCTCCTGGCAGGACATGTCCTGTATCATACAGTACACATGCTCCTAGACGAAAGTTCTCCTGGCAGGACATGTCCTGTATCATACAGTACACATGCTCCTAGACGCAAGCTCTCCTGGCAGGACATGTCCTGTATCATACAGTACACATGCTCCTAGACGCAAGCTCTCTTGCCAGGACATGTCCTGTATCATACAGTACACATGTTCCTAGACGCAAGCTCTCCTTGCAGGACATGTACTGTATCATACAGTACACATGCTCCTAGACGCAATCTCTCCTTGCAGGACATGTACTGTATCATACAGTACACATGCTCCTAGACACAAGCTCTCTTGCCAGGACATGTCCTGTATCATAGAGTACACATGCTCCTAGACGCAAGTTCTCCTAGCAGGACATGTCCTGTATCATACAGTACACACGCTCCTAGACGCAAGATCTCTTGCCAGGACTGTCCTGTATCATGCAGTATACATGCTCCTAGACGCAAGATCTCCTGGCAGGACATGTCCTGTATCATACAGTACACATGTTCCTAGACGCAAGCTCTCCTTGCAGGACATGTCCTGTATCATGCAGTACACATGCTCCTAGACGCAAGCTCTCCTGGCAGGACATGTCCTGTATCATGCAGTACACATGCTCCTAGACGCAAGCTCTCCTAGCAGGACATGTACTGTATCATACAGTACACATGCACCTAGACGCTAAATATGGCATCTGTCGTCTCAAGAATGTCCAGGGTGATCGGCCATCATCCGTAGAGTTTCCTACTCCCGTCTTTCTGGCGGTGAAAGTGCCGTGACCCGATCAACTCGTGTGTGTGTGTGTATGTGAGTGTGTGTGTATGGGAGTGTGTGTGAGAGAGAGAGAGTGTGTGTGTGTGTGTGTGTGTGTAAGACGAACATATTGCACCGCACAATCTTCTTCACCAGTCACGTGTTCACACGACTCTTGCAGACGGACGTACTGAGAGAAAACATCATCTCCAGCTACAAGAAGAGACGAGAAGTCAGTTCCGCCATAAAAAAAAAGAACTTGTTGAAAGTATGTGATATTTACCCCCTTCTCTTTTATATATATGCACCATGTTCTACTATCAGTTCGGGCTTTTATACGCTTATGTAATAATTACGCTAATGTGTTAGGAACAAAGAATGTTTAGTTTAGAGGAAGGATGCCCGCATTTGTTTGTAATGAGAGGGAAAAACTATTTAGGAAATATAATCATCAGTGCAACCAACCCGGACACTAATCTCCCTAGCTTCATGTTGTTGTTTTTTTGCTTATGGCATTATTGACGGGGCGAGACATAACAACCAGTTCGGCAGCCTGTATGTAGACTTTTAGCCGCTCAGAGCGTTACCCAGGGAATACCTATATTCCATTCACGGTAGGAATTACTCTCTGAAAGGTCCTTTTTCCTACCACTCTCGTACTATATAATAGCTTTCTGGTAGGGAAAAAGGCCTTTCAGAAAACAATTCCTACGCTGAACAGACTTTATGGGTGTTGTCTACACATGATAACCGCAATGCGATGATGTGATGATAGTGAATATGGAGGTGTTAGCCAGTGTGAGTCTTAAACCTAAATTAAGCCTAATTTACCAACCCCCTGGTGACCGTTGGGATGATTTCTCTTGAGAGAGAAATACACAAGGTACCAGCCGGGAATCGAACCCGGGAACCTTAGACTCGTAGCCAGCTTCACTGACCACTACACCACGGGGCCAGATCTTGTTTATTAGTAAATTGTCTAGACGACTGCGAGGGTGAGGCCTTTAGATCAGACAGCCACCCAAGTGGGTTACATTAAAGTAGATTTATTATTATTATTATTATTATTATAGTACTATAAGCCACATGGCTTACTCACTCACTCACCGACATTAATGTTTACCCACTTCCAGATGAGCTGGAAACTTGAAATTTGGCAGCCTGTAACCGACGGTAAAATTCCAAAAAGTTAAATGGCGAAGCAACTTTAAAGTCTGTGCAGACCTTTCTTTGGAGGTCTCTTGTGGCTAAATGGTAAGACCTATCAAAAAACGGATTGCACCAGTAGCTACGGATTTGGCGAGATCCACAATTTTGGTCCTATTACTTTCTATCGCATCTCCATTGGCTATACCTTAGATAGAGCTAGCATTTTTTGAGTTTAAGTAAATTTTGAACATTTTCCACACATTTTTAAATTTCAAAACAACGCTGGAATTACGTTAGTTTACATCCACTTGCAAAGAAAACGCCCTGGGAGCAAAGCCCCCAACGAGCAAAGCGAGTTATTATTATATATTCGTAAGGGACTTGGGTACTTTTCAGTGCTGGCCTGTTATAGGTCTTACGACTGTTGGCCAGCACTATAATAAAGGAAATTGAATTGAAAATTATTATAGGACCACGTCTTATTACCCGTTCGGGTTATACGATTAAGTATTATTATTATTATTATTATTACTATTAGCATCACGTCTTACCACCCATTCGGTTTGTACGCACTTACGCTAATGTGTAATGGTAGTGTGATTGTGAAATGAAATGGAGGACCTACAGTTTAACGTGGGATCCGAACCACGGTGGAGGCCTGGCATTCCACACATTCACAAGTTGTGATTAATACACGTCTTGTCGGAGATGAAGAAAGGGTTTGGAACTCAGATAAATCTGTGCCGGGACTGAGGATTGAACCCCGGACCCCCAGCACAGAAGTATGACATCTTACGCCTAGACCACCAGGTCACCATGATTAAGTACTAATGACGCTAATGGGTTAGGAGTTGTGAAGTTTGAATTTAGAGGAAGTGAACCTACATTTTTGTGGAGGGAGAGTGGAAATCCACCCCAGTTCAACCAACCGAGATTCGAACCTCGATCGCCCCGTCCTTGGCAGTATAGCTCAACACGGAACTAGCGCGTGAGCTAACTACGCCACAGAGGCGGGTTGGATCTAGTAACCTTTTTCCAACTGTCAGATAATTTTCCTCTTTTTTAAATTGGACGTCACTAATGATTCCTTTTCTCACTTCTCCGTGGTTTTGGCGAAACGTTGTAAGCACGAGCCATCCGGATGTATATCTGTAGAAACATCTCACGAATTTATTATTCTTTAGCGACTGTTCTCATAAATTATAAAACAAACCAAGTATTGTTTCGAAATGGACGTAAAGTCGTCAGTTACCATGGATCGCTTTGACCACAGATGAACGAGCATTAAGTTGAGTTCTGGTGAGTTTTTAGACCGCCTTTGTGTTCTGGTGTTCAGAGCTCGTGGTTCGATCCATGACGCTTCCAGAATTCTCATGTGAAGCAGTGGGTCTGTAACGGGGTCGAACTCAGCCTCGTGAGGACGAATGAGGAGATACTTGAATGTAAAAGTAGAGGCTCCGGTCTAGAAAACTGATAATAACAACGTGAGGTTTTTTTTTGTGCTGACCACATCACACCCTCTATCCGCAAATATTGGCGCTATCTTCGCTAACAGATGGTTACTCGGTTGGTATATCTTACTTACGGGATGACACCATTAAGTTTTAAGTGAGTTTTGAACTGATTTTAAAAGTTGATTCTGGTTGTTATTTTGGTTGTATGGAAACCATTTGTGTTTTATTGATTAACAAACTTTTTTTTTTAAATATATACTTTTAGAGATAGTTTTTAATATTTTCATGACCATATAAAAAGTAATTTCATATTTATTGAAGTGTAAATGATTCATCAGTAATAACAGCAATAACTAACTACATCAGGTAACGTTGGTTTCATAAAAATAAAAATGTTAAAGTGGGAATGTAAAGAACGCGAGTTAAGGAGAATATATTTTTGTAGTTTTTATCGTCAGAATGAATCAAATATTGCTCCAATAGAAACATAGAATTTGGTTTTCTTCACATGGTGGTGTAAACAGTTGTTGAATATCTGTCATGAGCCCAGCTGTATGAGATGACAAACCTTTTAAATGAAGAGAAAAAAAATTGTCATTAAATTCCAGGACACGCTTAAAATACATTCAACAACTGTTGATATTACCATGTGAAGGAAATTAAACTTTAGGTTTCTATTGGAGAAATATTTGATTTATTTTGGCCAAAAAAAGGTTTTGCCATAAAAACTGCAAAAACGCTGGCCTTTTCTGGCGTTCCCTTCAATCCCAACTTAAGGTGATCTTTTTACTCCAAACACATTTAGGTAAGCGTTGTGTGTTCTTCATAAAAGTGACATAAATTAACATTCAGCCGACCTTACAGTTAGCCTTGAGTGTTCTTGGTAAACCCGATGGACGTGTTTACTGGACCATTTAATAAGTAGTTTTACTATATTTTAATTAGTGTAATTATACATCTCAATAATTTATTATTCACATCTATATTCAAAATTACGATATTATAAATGCAAGCGGGTAGTAAGATTTATTTGTGTTAAGTTGTTAAGTTGCAAGGTATGGCGACATCTTTCTTCGTCTCTGAAAAGCTAACTCAGTCTTGTAAACAGAAACGCACCTGGATGACCACACCCTTTTTCTTTTGGGAAGTTTCGAGAGCGACATACCTACTTCAAGGTACGCATCTCTTCACTTGCCTTCCTGACGAGGATCCGTGTAGGTTGAGTTTATGACATATTAATCTATATTCTAAATTTCACGTGTCGGGAATTATCATGCATATAATGCAATAGTCGGGCTCTTATTAAAATCTACAACGTGTGAGATATCTATCAAAAAACTGTTTATCTAATAAAAATAAAAACTATAAAACACCAGAACTTTTGTTTTCTAAAATAAGACATTATCCCTTTTTAATTATTATAATACAGAATAACAAACTTGAAACCAATTCAATAATTATATAAAATATCACACTAATTGTGGCGAACAAACAAATAATATATCAGGCTAGCTCTTTTATACGTTACATTTGTCAAGGCTATTTGCGTCTGATTAGAATGAGATGCCAATATATATTTTTTTTATCTTTACAGTTATTGGTCCACTTAGTAAAAATAAGTCTTCTCTTAATCTTGCTCTTGGATTTTTAGACTTGAAAAAAAAAAAAGTTCCAATGGTAGCCTCACACGAGTGGCTAAAACGCTTGGAGCTAGGGAAGTACCGGATATCCGGTGATATTCCGACACCCGAAATATCCGGCTATAGACTCAGTACGAATAAATTATTGGGCTCTTCAGCTCTAAGATAAGTTTAAAAAAACAACTTTATTTAAGGTACTAAACGTACACTTTATGAACAGACTAATTATACCAGAACACGATCTATAAACTTAAATATAGAATAGACACAACACCCAGGCCCCCGGTCATTAATTTCTCACTGTAAATGGGGAAACCTAACATTTCACCAATGATTTTTTTTTCGCCATGTCGGGAATCAAACCCGGGACCCTTAGCTCACTAGACAAACACGCTACCGACTGAGCTGGTGTTAAACTGGATAAGGTTATTTTTTATTTATTTTTTATCACCACGTCTTACTACCCGTTCAGGTTGTACGCATACATTATAATTACTCTAATGGAGTATGGATGAGAAGGGAAGGATTTTAGTGGTAGGATACCCGCATTTGTGAATAAAAAGAAAGGTAAACTATTTAGAAAAAAAAAATCAGTAGATTCAACCGCGATCTGAACCGCGATCTTCCCGTAATCAGCAGGTTGGTATAAAACGAGAGGGACCTTCCTATAAAAATGTTATTGTAACATATTTTTTACCAGCCAGATGAGAAACTTCGCCTCAAAGTCAAGGAAAAATAAAAGAAATAACTCTCGCTCTACATCACCAAAAGATAAGCTGTATTTTTTTTTTCTGAATGATGATTGCAGTATTCGAGAAGTTTCCAGCTCCCACACGCGTTTGGGTCTTAGCAGATATTTACGGTCGGCTTATAGGAACCTACGCCAAAGGTTATCCCGCCCTGGCATTGGGTGCTAGCACCCTCGTAATTCAGACGATTATGGCTTTGGCTATCCCGTTAAGATGGTGCCGATAAGGTGACTCATAAGCAACACTTCCCCCTTTTGTAATGAGGTGAGTAATAAAATTAAATACGAATGAAATGTGTCATTTTTATACTTATGTACTATTAGCTAAAAAGTAGAAAATTTATACAGTTGTGGCGTAAATTAGCTAAGCACCCACATTTAGAAGTTTGAGGTATTTAATGAGCACTAAAAAGAAATGCTTACATTTTTGGTTTTGTCAAGTATTTCCTTCTTCATTTCCTTTGGATATACTGTAATATCTTCTTTCTTTCTTAGAACCGCGTCTTACTACCCATTCATGCTATACGCTAGTTTACTAATTACACTAATCATTTTAGGGATTAGTCAGGTTATATTTATAGGAATTGTACCCTCATTTGCGTGGAAAACAATTTTTGGAAAATCACCCTCAGTACACCCGACCGAGACACGAACCTCAATCTTCCCACCATTGGCAGGTCAGTTTATTAAAATAATGACCCCTTAGATCATTCGACGACTGAAGCGAGTTTCTATCAAACTAGGATTAGGATTTTTATTGCCATCAGGTACGGTCTTTCCTACCAAAATCTTACGCCAGGAAGTCAATCATCCTCTTTTGTCAACAAACCGATGTTATTTCTCTCCATTCGTGGCTGGACATACAATCAGCCTGGCTAGTGCTGCCTGCGCCATCTGGCGGAAATCCCATGCACTGAGGGAGTCCAGAAAGTGTGGTGGTTCACCGTTACCTGCTCACTGAATCTCTATGAGCAACCGCTAAAGAGCCCATCAATTTTTTCCTAGGAAAGGTATTTTCAGATACTTTCCAAGGTTCTTTTACATGCCACAATCGACATGGGACCGACGCTTACACTTCTCCTCCGAAGGAAGTTGTGCTACGGATTTGTATCACTCGAGAAATATCCGTTGACCTAGGTTGGGTTTGAAACAACGAACATCCAGCCCTGAGACGAGCACTTTACCCCAAGACCACCGATGTAGACAGGAAGTTATTAGTCTTTTTTAGTTATTAAAGGCATTAATTGTTTTTTTGTTTTATCTTAAATGATATTTTCCCTTGTATGAATCATACTAGCTCCAGGGTAAGAAGAGAGTATTATAGTCTGTAGTTTACTGTACAAACCACTTTCTCCAAGACAGATATTTTCATTCCAAGCTGTGCCGTTTTTATCTCCTCCTTGGATGACAGTTATTAGTGATGTCGCCGTGGGGGATTTTTAGCAAAGAGTTACGTTTTACGTGCTGTAATTTGCGTCAGTGGGAGCCCCCATGTTCCGATCAAAGGTATGCTGGTTAAGAGCGAGCCTGCATTTTGGGGGTTTCATAATTTATTTTATAGATTCCTCTTCAATGTCTAAGCTAGTAACTTATGGAAGTCTTATACATTAACCAACATCTACAACCTTAATTATGTTTAGAAAAAAAAAGTGAATTACTTAAAGAGGGGTTAAATGTTTGAAAATATTCCTTAATGGTTCAGTAGTAGTAGTAGCCCTTCTCCTCAACCACAATAACATCGCCCCCCCACCCCATCAAAAATATAATTTATATTTAAGGCCTTGCTCTACGTCACTTAAATTCAAAAAATAGAGGAATATAGGCTTACTTATAATATATTTATATGATTCAAATAACTGAATGTATTTATTTATACACTTTTATCTATGTATTTAACATTTTTTACTTTTTAATTTTAAAAGAAAGTATTGTGATCATGAAAAAAAAAATCTTTCTTGAGATTATGACGAATATTTACGTTTTATGTGAACACGAACCCAAAAAAGCGGATTTCACAATACTGTCTGTCTTTCTATCCCTTGCCACGGATCAAATTACGGTTAGATGGATTTTGTCCAACCTTGATATTAAATTTTATAAAGTTATACCACTATATATACTAAATACTATTACCCTGACCCTTCAATTAAAGGGAGTTCACTTATCAGTAATTTTATTTACTTCCAATTTTTTCAAAAATAGCTTTAATGATTTAATTTAAAATGAATATCTTTGATTTGTTTGACATGCTAAATAGCACTGTATAGTTGGTTTTTAGGCAAAAATTCGTTGAAGGGTAGTTTACAAATGGAAAATTTCTAAAATTTTAAATATTTCGAAAATAGTTATAACAATTTTGCTCAAAATATACATCTGTAAGTTGTGTGGTATTACAAATAACAATGTGTTATTGTTTTTGGAATAAAAACTCATTTATGGGTAGTTTACTGATGACTGATCTTTCAAACATAAAATATTATACAAATGGCTCTAACTATTTGGTTCCAAATGGGTGTCTTAGTAGTGTTTAAAAAACAACTAACTCTGTTTAGTTGGTTTCGGATAGACATTCAATAAATAGTCGTTTGCTGATGAGTAACTTTTGAAAATTATACGTATCCTATATCTGGGGAGTTTTTAGCATGAACATGACAAATTATGCTGTATGATTATTTTTAGAGTTAAAATTAGGTTTTGGGTAGTTTACTGATGATCTTTTTAATTTGAATAATTAAAAAAAAAACGGCCTTAGCGATTTTGTTCAAAATTGGTATCGGGAGACTATTTTACACAATCAATAATAATGTATCTGTGTTGATCTCAAAATAAATTAATTTAAGGGTAGTGTACTTAAAAATATATAGATAATTTGAATCTTTTGGAAATTTACCTTGAAAATTGAGTTCAAATTGGGAAAATGGTGATCGTTTTTCATGATAAATAAGAATATGTTTTTATTTCTACACATAACAAACACTTTTAGGGCAGTAAACCAATAATTTATTTTTAAAATTTTTAATTTTATTTGAACAATTTTGTTTAAAATAGTTCAAATATAAAGAGTTATTATTGTGTTTAACAAGATGGTGTGTTTGTTTTTAAGAGGAAAACATACTTGAGGGTATTTTGCTGAAAGCATATTTTTAAAAACTCTCTTCGAAGCAGAGAAAGTTTGTGCAATTGTGTCGTAACATTTATTTAGATCACTGATTCTTAGAACTCGTTCGGGTTATACGCTTATTTATTAATTACTGTAATGGTTTTAGGGATTAGGAAGGTTAAATCTAGAGGAAGTGTATCCACATTTGCGTGGAAGGGGAGTGGAAAATTATTTCGAGAAAACAACCCTCAGTACACCCGGCCGAGATTCGAATCTCGATCTCCGCGTCATTGGCAGTCTAGTCTACTACGAGAATAGCGCGTTAGACCATGCGGCCACTGAAGCGGATTTCTAGCTCTTAGCCCTCAATCAAAATATGTGGATTTTTGAACTTTTTTAGAGTGAACAATCTCAACTTTTAAACTATGTTCACAAGTCTACGTATGTATAGGGCTGTAAGAATTTTTTTAGTGTTCATTCCAGTGAACAATAAACTCGTGTATTGTCAAAGGTTTCGTAGATATTTAACCCAAGTACAACATCTGATTGTCAATATCTCAGCTGACTTAGCTTAACCTATTATACGCATTCATTTTTTAAATAGACATATCTTATATGCATCGGTGGCTGCATGGTCTAACGCGCTACTCTCGCAGTAGTCTGGACTGCCGATGATGGAGAGATCGAGGTTCGAATATTATTTGGATTCCTTTACAAAATGGTTTTACACTCTCCCTTTACGCAAATACAGGCGCACTTCATATAAATATTACCTTCCTAGTCCCTAAAATCACTACGTAATTAGAAGATAGGTGCATAAACCGGACGGGTAGTAAGAG
Organism: Timema bartmani; assembly: GCA_902151455.1. Taxonomy (NCBI): domain Eukaryota; kingdom Metazoa; phylum Arthropoda; class Insecta; order Phasmatodea; family Timematidae; genus Timema; species Timema bartmani. The sequence continues at coordinate 62,346 of CABFWB010003196.1, read as the reverse complement.
GAGGTGCTAAACAATAAAGGACATACATAAACGTTTTTGTTTTAAGTTGTATCCCACTAATTGTTCTATAAAGCATCTAAAACATACGAGATTTCTAATTTTTTATCTGGGCGAGTAATTGGGGGGTTGCTCTGAACACTTTTGATACATGGGCGTCCCACACACACAGGCCTGTTGTCACCTTTTAATTATAGTTTCTCACCTCCGCATTTTTCTCTGTTCTTCCCCCTTCTTTCTCCATCTCTCTCGTAACATTCACACTTTCTTTTACTCATCTATCTTTTATTTTCAACCTTTTGAACCTCTTTATTCTATTTATTGCCCTTTATGTTGAAACTTTATATAGTAACGAAAGTTACCATGTATTTCTTTACATTTCCAGTTATAACCATTTTTAAAATCATTAGTCGTAAAAAGTACAGTTCAATTCTCACAGGAAGGACATTTTAGAACTTACAAACATAGATTTATGTGACCAAAATATATAACATTCTACTATATCATTAGTGTTGTTTAGGTATTAATGCTATCATTCAAAAGCGTCATCTATATATCACATGACTTGACGTATGAATACGTGAAAGTAGATCAAGTAGCTTTTCCTAGCTGTCAGATAAGGTTTTCCTAAAATATTTTTGACTAAAGCTACCATTTCAATTGTACACTTTTTCACCTTGATAGTTGGCAGCCCTACCTTGATTGACCCTTTCTTATAAGCTAACATATTAATAATTTATAAATATAAAGAAATAAAATCACAATTGAAAAATAATAAGTTTAATGGGAATCAATTTTTAAATTAACAATTTATACTCACGAACAATTAAATAAACCTGAATATACTACACCAATTTGATTATGTGGATTAAAAAATAATGTATAAGTTGCACTAAAAAAATAAATTAATACTTACATTAATATTTAAAAATAGTTACATGATACGAAACTATTGAATAATTTAATTTCCTCCAAAAAATTCAACGAAGGTGGTGAAGCTATATTACATGAAAAACCCTCTAATTTTCAAAAAGCAGTCATTTATTTAAAAAAATACCGCTAAATAAATTAATATTTCTCTAAAAAACAAATATACAATATTATTTATAATATTAAACACTCCCCACATATCCAATTTGAACTAAACCGTTAAAGCCATTTAAAAAATATTTTTTTCAAACATATAAAACAACCATTATTATTTTTAGGGATAAAATCAAAATCACGATTTAACCTTGAGATATGACCATATATCATCCAACTATGAAGTTTGAACATGACCCATCAAACCGTTTCGGTTTTATCTCAATTGCAGACAAACCTAATAGTAAGACCCGTTTTTTTGAATTTGTAAAGCTGATAGTTTTCACGGTCACCATAATTTCTCTATATTATGATTTTAAAATAATTAAATAAATACGTAGTGGTTCTTGTATTCCAACAAATCTTTCCTTCGTCAATAATCGTGTGTTGAAGCACCGCCAAATAAACTACTGTGTAAATTCCTGATATATCACCGTCACTCCTTTTATTTTGATTATCTTTCTTTATCGTATTTATCGCGGCCCGTCTCATTGCGTCCATCTCATAGACAGACAAAGTAGAAAGTAGACTCTGCAGGGGTCTACTCCGCCCACCACAAATTCCGTACTGGTAATTTATAGTTACATCGTTTTTCAAAGGATGGGCATTGCTTCTTCTTCATCTATCATCAGATATAACAAATTATTAACTGTTATCCACATGTGTAGAAAGTAATGACTAATTACCACACATGCTACGGGAGATTTAAGACGTCCAGAGTTTTGGCCAAATTCAAAAGAGACGTAAGATGTTGATTTAATTTTTTGCAACAATTACAACAAGCTAAACCAATAATTTTACCCGTTCGGCTAATACGAAAGTGTACTAATTACGCTAATGTTTTAGGGATGAAGAAGGATGAGTTTTAGAGGAATTGTACCTTCATATGAGTGGAAGGAAAACGTAAAACCATTTAAAGAAAAAACCCACCTCAGTACACCTGACCGGCATTCAAACATATTTACCGCCACCTATTACCAGTTTGAACCTCATTAAAGCCACTAAATCGAAAACATTTGTTTCGAATCAGAGAGGACAGATGCTGCAAAATTGTTTGTCTTTTTTGAGTGTACGACATTTTTATTTTCTCAAGGGTCTTGACATTTCATGTAGCCTCTATATAAGAGTATAGCTAACACATTGAACAACATTCCAAAACTAAAGTACATACATTACGCCGGTGAAGGATCTGTACAGAAGGTTCAAAAGGTTTTGCATAATTTGCGTATATAATTAGTTGAAGAACGGAGTCTGAAATCAATTATGATCTGTTAGTTTGGAAAGGTAGTATTAAATTTAGTATACGAGAACACACAGAGAGACACAGGAATTAAAAATAAATTAAATTAACATCAAATGCTCATTGAATCTTGTTTGAAAATTATTAAATGCTTCCACATATTCAAAAATGTTGAAATTTGTTACTTTGATATAATTATATTTGAAACTTATAAATTAGCTAATCAAAATAAAAGCTTGTTATATATAATTATATATTTGACCAAATCTGGAGTACTGTATAGTGGTCAGAGTTCCTGGCTACAGATCCAGAGGTCCCGGGTTTGATCCCTGCACGTAGAGATTTTCTGTAAAGCAGTGGGTCTGGAACGAGGTAGACTCAGCCTTGAGGACAAATGAGGAGCTATTTGAATTAAAAAAAAAAAGTAGCAGCTCCAGTCTAAAATACTGAGATTAACATCTGGAGGGTTCATTGTGTTGCCCGCATGATACCCTCTATCTTCAAAAGTTAGCACTATCTTCGCCAACAGACGGTGGGTTTTTTATTTTATATTTTTTTCTAAATTCCATAAACATGGACAGTCTTAAAATTCGCACGCCAATAGAGGTCACTCAGTGAGATTGTTATCCCAACCCGTGGTCGTACGGTCTAAGGCGTCACTTTCACAATATACTGTATTGTCGGTTGACCGAGAGGCTCGCTATCGAATCCCGGGCAGGTGTACTAAGGATTGTTTTTTTCCCCTTGAATTTATTGAGCCAGTTGGTTTAGAAATTTTATTTGGCCTTCCAAGCTATTGTGAAGAAAAAAGGAGAGCGGAAATTATTTGAAGTAACGACGAGCATTTAAGAGCGTTCATCGTAGCAGGCCCAACTCAGATTCCGGCTCGCGCGAGGTATTATGGGAGTAAAAGAGAAAAGAAAAGACCAAGATATGCCAGAAATGGGTGCAGTGCATTCGTATTTGAATGATTACTCGACATTTTCCGCGGTGACGATGGGGGACAACGCGACAAAGTTTCTTGTTAATAACTACAGTATGTCCCTGTTATGACAGAATGAAGATTTGTGCACAATGCTTATTTGTGAGGTCATTCTAAAATGGTCAAGAAACGGACTTTTCAATGTAGTGTTTTTTATCCAAATATCATTGAAATTTCAACAATTTTCAGTACTAGGAACTTCCAATAACTCTTTACCTCCATTAATGTTTAATCATAAATGATCAACGTGCAATAGTGTTGGTGTAACTTTACGACTTCTAGCCGACTGTATCACAGAGTTGGCGATGCACGCTCCTAGCGCCGATGAGGCTGAACTCTTATGATTGGCTTAGAGTTCATCACTTGATTACGTTTCTGGTCTTTTTTTGGGGGGTGGGGGACGTGTGGATCCACATTTGAACAAGCAAGAATGTTGTGTTAAGCGATTTTTTTCCTGGGGTATAATAATGACTCTTAGTATATTAAGTTTTTATACTAACCGTTTAAAAAAAACCACGATCGATGAGGTTCCTCGTGGCTCGCACAGGAAGCGGCATTGCGGATGGTACCGGAAGTGGTTATTACTTGATTGTGTATCCCATTCAGTGGTCATTGCCCACGAACGCTATAGAAACAAAGGACTGCAGCCTCACGCATTAAGGGGGGAGTATCGTGTAATCATCTGCCGAGAAGAGTGGTTCTTTTTTTTTTTTTGTCGTTTCGTGACCAATAACGACAGTCACGACATACGATGCGTCACGTCCACCAGGTTCAAACCTCGCGTGCTTAAAATACCTTTAAGATTGTCAGAAGATCGATGGATAGACAGCGTTGTAGACAAAAGGTAGGACGTAATATATTATTTTTAATTATATTTTTTTTAAATTATCGTGTAGAAAAATTATTATAATCGTGGAAATTTTCTGCCTTGAGATTGTGATGGACTGTTTACATGTTATGTTTCCCTCGAACTCAAAAAAGAAGGTTCAAGTCCTGGCTAAGTGCCCACGTGAATTCCTTACTCTAGATTACGACGTTAATAATCATGGCACTAAACTAACTGAATTATAAATTAAATGATAGTACAAAATCGTACATATTTTATCATATAGTGATAGTAATAAGGAATAAATATTGTAAAGTTCTTATCAGTAAATTAGCCTTAAGCTATTTTTTCCTCAGAATTTTCTTTTCTTTTAAGCGATGTTCCTAAGAAGTGTAAGTTAGTGGACTACAAGACGTACTATGTACCAATATTTAAATATGCAGCGCAGACGTGGGTAATGAAGGAACAGGATGGAAGCAGAACTCATGTCTGGGAAATATTCAAGGAGTGACAAGAATGGATAGGATGAGAAAGGAGAGAGTGAGAGGAATAGCTAGAGAAAGAACCAATGTAGGACAGGATGGAGAAGTCACGATTAAGGTTGTTCGGTCATGTGAGGAGAATGGAGGAGGAAAAAATACCAAAGAAGATGCTGGATATTGAAGTGTAGGCCAAGAGGAAGGCCAACGGACAGGTGAATTAAAGGAGTGCAAAGAAGTGTGGAGGAGAGACTGGGTCATTGTGGAGGAGGAGAGGTTTTGGGGAGAAAGAAGACGTTGGAGAGGCTTATTTCCCAAACGCACCCGGCTAGAGGCTGAGAACTGTTCATAATGATGATGAATAATCATATAAATTATTATTTAGGTCTGAACATAACTATTATAGCCACTAAAAAAAATAATCAAATTTTCATAAATAAAAAATCAGAAAACTATTCTTAGTTTTCAGACTTGAATCCAAATTACTACTTTATCTCGAGTTATGAACAATATAGCATCTATATATCAATTTTGAACTAAATCCTTAAAACAGTTTGGGCTGTATCCCCGTTGACATAAAAACAAGGTAACAAGGAGAACTGTAAGAGACAAACAAAAAATTAGAGTCCTGGACCATAAAAAAAACTTCAAGCTCCATCATCATCATCATCTCAAGATTTAAAATTCTCACGGATACAATACTTTCTCTATATGAGAAAATAAATAGTAAATAGGTATACTCTATAGCACTTCAGTTGTTCAGTGATAGACCCAGTTTCTAGGGCGTGTCATATTTTCTTAAGCAATATAGTTATTTCCCTCGAATTAGGGTTTCAACATAATAAACAAAAGTGTGAACAAATGCTCAATGTTCATTGCTCATTCCCAGCGATACATTAATTCTAACCTTAACTAAGACTCATATCTGATTACCTTCATCAGTTTATTTAAAAACAACAAAACCTTGTCTGATTATTATTATTATTATTACTATTATTATTATTACTTACTTACACTATCAATAATGTAATAAAACATACTAATTATACGTGAAGTGACTTGAAACGTAATTTAAAATTAAATAATGTGCTCGTAATTATCTTTAATTAGACGCGTGCTCCCAACAAGGTATAGCCTTATATACACGGAAAGAACCTTATCTGCCAGCTTAAATAATTACTGGATCTACTTTAATCTATTAATATACCAATCTATGAGCTGTGCAGCTTCTATTTTTGACAGCAGTAGGTTTCAGTTTTTGACAATTGTCTAAAAAAGTATGCCAGAATTTTGTAACTGTTGACCTCGCTATGTTTATTATTTATGTGCTCTAAAAGGTTGTTGTAGTGGTTATTCGATTATATTATTAACATGAAATATTATGCCACTATCCAAATTAAGGAAAGTATTCAAAAAATTAAAGTTTGTATCTATTTATTTAAAAGGCAAAGCAGTTCCCTTCGACGATTTATTTTCAAACAATTTTCGAATATTTAAAAAAATAAGCTTAGCTACACACCAAGGATTTGTTCAAAAATGTTAAATTTAAAAAATGTTCAAATGGGAAGCAGTAATTTTATGAAACGTTAATTTATTTCGATAGCAATATTTTAAGCTTTACCAAACAAATTTTATCCATTCTTTTAAAATTAAAAGCATTCTAATTTAATTTTTAATATTTAAAACCGCGTCTTACTACCCGTTATACGCTTAAGTACTAATTACGCTAATGGATTAGGAATTGGGAAGGTTGAATTTAGAGGAAGTGAACCCGCATTTGCGTGGAGAGAGAGTGGAAAACCATTTAGGAAAAACCACCCCCAGTTCACCCGACCGAGATTTGAACCTCGATCTCCCCGTCCTCGGCGGTTGAGCTCAACACGACTAGCGTGTTAGCCAACTACGCCACCGAGGCGGGTTTAAAAGCATTCTGATTTGAAGAATGTGGCATAAAGTTTAAAAATTTACCATAGCAAATCTTCGATCTATCTATAATTTATGTCAGTCAGTAAATGTTTGGACGCTTATAAGGTGGGATGAAGGGGTCACGAGAAAAGGTCAGTGTTGTTGCAGTTTTTAAATCAACACTTTTTTTTTTGCCAAAATAATTCAAATATTTCTCCAGTACAAATATAGAATTTAATTTTCTTCACGTGGTGACCTCAACAGTTGTAGAATATCTGTCATGAGCATAGCAGAATTAGACGACAAACTTTTTAAATGAATAGAAAAAGTGGTCATTAAATTCCAGGACACCCTTGACAGAATTTATTCAGGATATGTTGGTATAAATATGTGAAGAAAATTGTTTTTCAATAAAAACTGAAGAAAACAAAACACTGTCCTTCTCTCAAGTCCACTTCCATCCCACCTTAAGGCATTAGCGTAATTAGTACATAAGCATATTACCCGAATGGGTAGTAAGACGCGGTGATAAAAAAAAAATTACACCAATTCAAATATAAAATGCCTACAAATGGATACAAACGTTATGGTTTTACGAATCCAAGTTTTTCTTAGTATTTATTTAAAAAAAAAAAAAAA